>CAUYQU010086775.1:0-21896 GCA_963574635.1 Cheracebus regulus
AATTGACCGCGGGTGGCGGCGGTTTTTGTGCCCCAAGATAAAGATACCGCACCCCCGCGGGGGTGACCGGGCAACACTCTGTCAAAAAAAAAAAAAAAAAAAAAAAAAAAAAAATATATATATATATATATATATATATATACACACCTTCCCTTTTCTTGGTAGGTCAAAAAAGAAACATGGTGCATTACAAAGATCTCATTGTCAGGAAGGAGAGAGAATACTAGTTTTTCATGGTGAGAGTTTCCTCTGGCACAGAATGTGAAAAGAAATTTCCTGCATGGGGCCTTCTGTAGGAATCATAGGCCAACGTAAAGAACAGATTGTCCTCAACAAAATCCATGTGATTCAGAGTAGAGTGGATAGATGGAAAATACTGTAAGGTCTCAGAGGCCTCTTTTGGAGGAGTTGACCGGGGAAGGCTTCACTGAAGAGGCCAGAACTTGGCCATGCAGAGGGGAAGGATGTGGAATAGTTTGAGAAGAAGACAGCATGGGTGGGGCTTGATGAAGCATGGGAATTGAAGCACATAAAAGACCATAACACACTGCCAGTGTACAGTGGGTGCACAGTCTTAGTTTAGTTTCTTCTAGTCCCTGAAGGAAGGTTACCATTTGTCTGCATAATCCATGCCTTGACCGTGGTAGCCAGGACAGCTTTTAGGCCAGTCCACAAAGAGGCTAATCCCTGCCTGTAATCCTAGCACTTTGGGAGAGCAAGGTGGGTAGATCACAAGGTCAGGAATTCAAGACCAGTCTGGCCAATATGAGGAAATCCCGTCTCTACTAAAAATGCAAATATTAGCTGGACGTGGTGGTGGGCACCTGTAGCCCCAGCTACTTGGGAGACCGAGACAGGATAATCATTTGAACCCGGGAGGTGGAGGTTGCAGTGAGCCAAGATCAAGCCATGGGACACTTTCTATGTCCACTTACCCTTTTTCCACCTAGATGTTTTAGCAACTCTGCCCCATAAGGCTGGGACCAGGGCATGGTGTGCCAGGCACCGAGGGTGCTTGCTGGGTGATCCTGAGAGGGCACCGCCTTGATGTTGCACTCTGACTGCAACTGAGTCCTGGGACCCCAACTCACGCTGGCCAGTTTCTGACCTTAGCCTACCAGGTCATCATTCATTTGTGCTGAAAGGAGCCACAGGAAACGAAACTTGCAGCGAGCGTGTGGGGAAGGAAGCAGGAAGAGTGGCACTAGAAAGATACGAGGTGCTAGACACATTCATTCAAATGCCCTTTCCAAAACCATCGGACTTCGTTTCTTTACATTGTCGGGGAAGCTTTTAAAGACCAGCTGCCTCTTATTAATGCTGTTTGGGCTGATATTCTTCCCGCCAGCCTTGCTCTCGGGCCGTGCCAGCATAAACGGCCCGGTGGAAGTGGAAGACACGCCGAGTGACGTCAGTGGCTGGGTCTGAGCTTCAGATCTTAGCCCATGCAGCTGAAAACACAGCACCTTGGTTCCCTTCCAGGGAGAATATAAAATACCCACTGCCTGAGAAGGCTGGCTAAGCTTAGGGGGACCAGAAGATGGAAGGGGCTCCAGAGCCAACCCCAGGAGCAGGACTGGCCTTGCGTGAAGGAAAGGCAGGGGTTGCCGACACTTTGTGACTTGAAAGGTGGCCAGTGGTTCCCCAGGGCCATATATCTCTATTACAGGAAAGGAGTGTGGCTTTGGGGAGTCACAGTGCCCTGAGTATGAAGGCAGACATTTGCTGGTTGTATAACCTTGAGCAATTTATCTATTAGGTTGGTGCAGAAGTAATTGCAATTTTTACCATTAGAAGCAATGGTAAAGATGGCAATTACTTCTGCACCAACCCAGTAGTATCTCTGAGAAGTGTTTTCTCAACTGTATGATGGACGTGAGTAATTATACCAGTAGCCATATAAGAAGGTTGTTGGTATTACAATGTTTCTTTATGTGAAGGGCCCAAGACTGATGGAATCTGGTACATAATAGATGTTCAAGAAATCCCTCCCTCCCTCCCTCCCTCCCTCCCTCCTTCCCTCTTTGCCTTCTCCCTCCTTCCCTTCCCTCTCCTTCCTTTCTTTTTCCTCCCCCTTCACTCTTTCCCTCTTTCTCCTTTGGAGAAAGCTAACACTCAGCCGTCTGTGAGGGTGGCATGGGGGTAAAATCCAGAAGGCAGAAACCCATTCTTGTTGTGAAAACTCTGAAAAGCTTGGGATCAGAGACACCAGCTACCATTGAAGGCGGAGGCATGGGGAGAGGGCAAAAAGCAGGCTGGGATGACATTTGCATAAGAAACCATTAGACGCCCATATTTTCTCTCCCATCTTCAGGAGGCAACTTCGCCTCTAGCTGCCATTCCCCCGGCCACACTCCATTCCTGGAGATTAATTCTGGCACTCAGGCAATGTGCTGGAAGCAGGGGCACTAAGTGACACTTTGTGTGCTGAACAGGGAGCTTCCCTTGGCCTCTTCTGCTTTAGAGCCCACTCAGCAGAGGCAGCCAGGTGAGGAGATTGGCCTCCCCAAACACAGGACCTGGCAGGATGGATGGGTCCTCTCTCAGACTCTGGAGAAGCTCATGAGGCCATGGGCTCTGCCCATGCATGAAGAACCTCTTATAAATGTAGGGCCTAATCCTTAGGTATGAAGAGAGCCAGGAATCACCAAAAGTTGGGGCAGATTATAAGTGTGCATGGAGATACTGACAGATAAATGAATGGAAGAAGTAGTGACAATGTAGGGGGCATAAAAAAGTTCAAAATATAACTAATGCTATCCATATGGTAAGAGGAAATATATCTATGAAATAAGAATGGGGTTTTGTGTAAAGAAACATTCAGAGAACAGGAAAGGGCTTTTGAAAATCAAAATATGATAGTAGAATTTTTTTTTTAAATAGGGTCTCACTCTGTTGCCCAGGCTGGAGTGCAGTGGCACAATCACAGTTCACCTCAGCCTCAACCTCCTGGGATTAAATGATCCTTCCACCTCAGCCTCCCTAGTAGCTGGGACTACAGCCATGCACTACCATGCCTGGCTAATTATTATTTTTATTGATGTTCTTTTTGGCAGCACATACACAAATTATCATTTTTTAAATTTTGTAGAGACAAGGTTTTGCTATGTTGCCCAGGCTGGTCTTGAACTCCCGACCTCAAGCAGTCTTCCCACCTCGGCTTCCCAAAATGCTGAGATTGCAGGTATGAGCCACCATGCCTGGCAGATTGCAGAAATTTTAAAGGCCAATAGATAATATTGAGGAAAGATCTCAGAAAGTAGAAAAGAAGGAAAAAGTGATGGAAAGTGGAAAGATGAGAAAATGAGAAAGTCAGTCCAAAAGATTAAACATCTCACTACTAAGAGCCCAGTAGGAGAAAATTGAAAGTAGAGGGTGTTAGTTATCAAATAAATTAGAACAAACTTTTGAGATCTTCTGAAGACCTGAGTTTCCAAACTGAAAGAGCCCGTGAGTGCCTAACATAATAGGTAAAAAACAATTCTCACACAAGGTACATCATGGTGAAATATCAGGACCCTAATGATAAACAGAAGTTTCTAAAATCTACCCAGAGAGGAACAGCTTACATTCTAGGGATCCGGAATCAGAATAGCATAGGATGTCTCTACGGTTTGGAGATAATGCAGCAGTGTCTTCAACGTTCTGAGGGAAAATGACTTCCAACCTAGAGCCCTAGTCCTAATGAAACAACCATTGTAGAGTGAGAGTTGACTTGCAAGATCCCAAAAGGTGTTGCTTCCCTGCGCTTGTTTTCAGAAAGCTACTGTAGGGTGTGATCCACCAAAACAAGGATATAAACCAAGAAACAAAAAACTTAGAATCTAGGAATCAGGGTCTCTCAAACTGGGCGAAGCAAAGAAAAAATTAACAGATGGTAGCAAAGGAAAACCCCGGTATGACAGCTGGACAGTGGGCCTAGGCAGTAATCCTTCCATATGGAACTGATGATGGAGGGATTATAGGAGACACAAATACTAAGTGGTGGATTTCCTCATGCATCTCACTGTACGGAGAAGAGTTTTACTGCTCTTTTGGAAAGTGTGGGACTGAACAGGGAAGAAAAGATTAGGAAAAAAAATTATGTAAAAACAAAATATATACAAGAAAAAACGGTCATAGCACACTAAATGTATGAAATATACATATATATGTATAGACATATCCATGTGAATATTGATTAATAATTTAACCACTCATTATGACATAATAATATAGGGAGGATGTAGGAAGGGGAAAAGGGGTGTTTGTATATCTGGTGGGAGATGGTGAGCAGTTGGTGGAGAGAGAGCTGATAGAGCTTAATCCTCATCTTCCATAATAGGGAGATATAACATAATGTCTAAATATAAAAAGTTAAAGTGTAATGTGCATATGTTATTTAGAAAAATGAGGATTACAGAAAAGTATCTTAAAAATTTGTTAAGCCTTGCAGCATTATTTAACTTCAAAAGCTATGCTTATGCGTTCCTTTGATTTAAAAAATGAATGAAAAGTATTTCTTGCACAGCTTGGCTAGGCAGAGCACCATCTAGAAGTGGGATCTTGAGTCACCAAAACTATTTTCTTTTTTTAAAGTTGAGAGAGGCTTAAATGCAATTATAAGCTAAAATCTGAGGGAAGGATAGAGATAGAAGATACAGAAAAAGGGAATTAGTGTTTCAGGGATAGTCTCCAAAGCAAAGGTGGATAGAAGAATGAACCTTAGAACACTGCTTGGAGAAGAAACAGTAACTGCAGAAACACTTAGGAAGCTGAGGAAGATGTTGGCTGAGAGAATGCTGTTTTTGGTGAAAGAAGAGGCAAGATACTTTATTCAAAGTGGAGATGTTGTTATGGCGAGTGTTTGAGGAGAGTATTAAAGTTGGAATCATTACTGCAGAGACTGGGGAAGGAGAGCTGACTCAGGAATATAACAGGATATCTTGGCAGACCTGAGGGTTTGGCTGAGAATGGAATCTATATATTGGGAATGTCAAATGTTCCCAGCTGTAATGTTTCTTTAATAAGTCCTGTAGTCCTGGGAACATGGATGGTTGGGTTGCTGGGAGCTTGAGAGATGAGTGTAGCTTAGAGCCGGACAAGGCAGTTGAGGATGATGGGGAGACATGGTTGACATTCTGCCACTTAGGGTCTGCAATAATAGTAAAACAAAACCTTACAATTTGTAGTTGCTATAGAAAAAAGTAAATTTTGCTGTGTTGTGTGCTGTTTAATATAATACCTCCCCAGCTTTAAGGCAAAATATTAACTGCCTCCCTGTAAACCATTTAACCTTATGTATCCTCCCCACATTCTTAGCAAAGTTCCCAGGCATCTAAAAGTTCCTGTGTTTCTTGCTCACTAGCTGCAAGGTCACAAAGCAAATAGACTCAAAACTGTGAAACGTATTTCTCAAAATGTTACTTTTCAAATAGAAAGTGCATCATGAAAACATGTCACAAGTTAATTAACTGTTCCTTGTCCTGGCTTCTGTAAAACCAGCATCCAGCTTCATCAACCTGTACCACCTAGGTGCATAAAAGGCACTCCATTTTCTTTGTTTTTGCTCAAAATTAAAAAACAATTCTACTGAGCCTGTCATCACGTTAAATAAAATCCTCCTGCACCCCCCATCGGTCTCTCCAAATCTCTCATTTCCCACTACAGTCTAGACAAGGGTGGAGATGAAGCTGAGGAGGGTGAACAGCTTTGGATGAAAAGCTTGAAGGGCCTGGGCGCTTCATCAATCTGGAGAGGAGGGTATGAAGAAAGAGGGAGGAAGCGGCAAGGATGGGATGTTTTCACCGGAGGTGGGCTCCAGGGTCCAAGAGGCTAAGGCTTTGCAAGTGGAGCAGTTGAGCTTGGGACAATGAGACCAGGGTCCTGGGAGGGTTGTCCCCAGGATGCCAGCAGTGCTTAAGGTGAGGAAGAAGCTAGTGATCCAGTTGCCAAAGTCTGATGACTACAGGGGAATTTACTGAGAGATCAGGACACAGATACTGTGAGAAGAGTCAGTGAGTGGTAGGTGGGGCCAGGCAGCAGGGGGGCCAACGGGGAGGGATTTTCAATGTGACAATGAAGATCTGGGAGAATATTCCAGCTTTAGTATGTGGGGCATGGGAACACATGCACTCCCCATTCTAGAGGGCTACAAAGGAAAGCACTGATGGTAGGGAAGGGTGAGCTTTAGACAAGGCAAGTGGATGGAGAGAGTCTCTTTCAGTGGCATAGGTGGGGTTTTGAGTCAGCAGGGAAGCACAGGCATGGACCAAGGTCAAAGAGGAGATGAGAACTCTGGAAGTAAGTGGTTTTGATTTAAAAGCTTTGATGCAGAAACATTTTCTTTTATTGGAAGAGAAACAAAGCTACAAAAGCAGTGGGGAGAAGGGTGAGATGTGGTGGATTGACCAATCTGGCCCCTAGTAGCACCCAAAATGCAAAACAAGCCAGCAAGCTCCACAGATGCCAGGGAACACGGAGATGCCTGTGCCACTGAGCTGGTTGGTGTCCTACCATCTCCCAGTTTAATACTTCTTTATAGGACAACCCAAAACTAGCAGCTTCTGCTTAGCATGTTGAAGCTCAACTTATTTGAGTGCAAGGTGCTTCTAAGACTCTTCTTTCTCCAGGACTAAAATCACCCTGAAAGTTGTAGGACGGTACCTTCTTCAGTGGGACTCTCAGAACTGCCCCACACTGAGCTTCCTAAACTTATTCTTTGACTGCCTCTATATGCGTCTTCTAGGCCTTCTTACAGCTTTGCTTGGCTGCAAAATCCCCAGATAAGTCAATGTTGAATTTTGTCTCCCCACAACCCATTCCCTGTTTCCTGACTCCTGCTGGAGATAACCACACAACTGTGTGAATTAACACTGCTGCAAACGCCTGAAGGCTTGCTTTCAACTTTATCAAGTAAAATGGAGACCAAAGGGCATGATGTTCTTCGATATATTTAAATCTTCCTGTAATCTTTTCCAGTGGACCTGCAGCTGTAGTGTCCTTGCTATTTCCTGCAGTATCAGGGTGCACCTGTACTCTGTGCTCATGACCACCTGCTTTGCCGCTTTGCCTGTGCGTTTGACCACAGCTCCTATCACTTTAGAGAGAAGATACATTAATCCCTGCCTTGGCTAATATCCTTGATCTTTCTGTCTTCTTACAGTTTCTTCCCCTTAGTCTATAAACATGGTTATTTCTTTCCCATCCTAATCATACTGATGTTCTCCCCAACTCTCCTCTGACCTTGAAACCCCCTTACCCACTTCTCAAACCACTGCTGAAACTGCTCTTTTGATGTCACAGCATCTCCCTAATAGCCATATCTAAATGATTTTTTTTTTTTTGGACTGAGTTTTCTCTAGCTTTCCTCTGAATCTGATACCATGAATGACTTTCACCTTCTGAAAATGTTGTACACTGGCTTTCCGAACTTGATGGTCTCCTGATTTTTCTAGTTCATTTCCAACCATTTATTAACACTTTCTTCAGGAGCTTCCTGTCTTCTGTCCAACCTTTTTTTTTTCTTTTGAGGCAGGGTCTCGCCCCATCACCCAGGCTGGAGTGCAGTGGCAAGATCATGGCTCACTGGCGCCTCAACTTTTGGGGTTCAGGTGATTCTCCTACCTCAGCCTCGCAAGTAGCTGGGACTATAGGTGTGTGCCACCACATCTGGCTAATTTTTTGTAGAGATAGGATTTCACCATGTTGTTCAGTCTGGTCTTGAACTCTTGGGCACAAGCGATACACCTTGGCCTCCCAAAGTGTTGAGATTACAGGCACGAGCCACTGTGTCTGGCCTTCTTCCAAGTTTTTGCTGTTTGGGTTCACTTGGGTGCTGTCCTTAGCCCATGGTCCTCCATCCTGGAAGAACTCATAGAAACCCATGACCTTAATTACCACCTAGATGCTGGCAGCTTCCGGGTGTCCATGGAGACCCCCAGACATGTATATTCAGCTGCCTCCTAGACATCCTACTCCAGGTCCCACAGACACCTCAGCCCAATGACTCCAACACTTGACTCATCCTCTCCTTAAACAAGCTCTGTTTCTGGTGACTCGAATGCCACATGTGCCACCGAATGCGAACCCCCCACCCTGCCTGCCAGATCTAAATCACCACCGATACCTGCCAACTTTTCTTTCTAATTAATTTTTAAATTTATCTCTTACCTCCATTCCTATTGAAAACATTCTGTTTGGGTCTTTTTTACTTTTCAGCTTACCATTGTCACAGTCGCCTGACTTATCTCTGCCCCAATCTTGTTCCTATTAAATCCACCCTTCACACGTCTGCCACGATGATGTATTTAAAATGCTGATCTGACCACATCACTCCCCTTCCTTAAACTCCTCCAAAAGCTCCACATGTCTATAGGAGAAATTTCAGACTTCCTAACTCGGAAAGCCCAGCACTCAGCAGCCCTCCAGGTCTCTCTGCCTCCTCTGCCCTTTTTTCCTGCCTGACTGCCTCATGTTTATGCTCTGACAATCCTGGCGGCCTCAGCATTCTCAGCCCGTACTGGGCTCCTGCTCATAATCACACTTCTACTTAGATGGGCCTCTTGATGAAGATGGTGACGTTCCTCTTCCTGCCCTTTCTTTGAATACTTCATACTCATCCTTTAGGACCCAGGTCAGTGAAACCTCCTCCAGGAAGCCTTCCTGGAACGCTTAAACAGCTTCTGCTCAGAGTCCTCCAAAGTCTGCCAACAAATGAGTGCTGTGATGTCATGAAAAGAACAAGGACTGTAGAGGAAGTATGGCCTGGATTTAAGTGGCAGCACCGAGGCCTTGGGAAAAGTGTTTTCCAATTTTGAACTGCAGTTTTGCCATCTATGGGTTGGGGACAATGATAGTTAATTTATGGAGATAGTAGAAAGATTATCTTAAATAGTGTACGGGTAGTGTCAGGCCTATAGTAGGTGCTCAGTAAATGGCAATTGTTGTTATTGGCATCCTTATCACTGTGTCTATTGCAGTACTTTTTATAACGCACATATAGGGGGATGCTCACTTTTCATGCCTTTTAATTCTTGTTCTTAATGCATGAAGGATCACTTGGGAATGTACTGCCTTTTGGGCATAGGTTCTTCCAGGCAGCTGTTGCTAATCAGTGGTGACTTTGCCTTTCAGAGGCAGTGATGGAAGGGTAGGAAATGGATGTCTCTCCAGTCTTGGCTGTGCAACCTGATTGGGGAGCAGTTCCTATGTTTTCCTAGAGTTTTCCCAGTCTTCTTCAGACTCATCGCTATCACAGTGGAGGAATATGTTGTTTTTTGAGGGTCTGTGTAGATGTCAAAAGAATGGAAGACAGCAAATTGAATGGAGATGATATCCGCATCGAATATGCTGGTTCCCTTGTACCTGCCCAGAGAGGGCATTACAAATGGAGGTCTCTGAAAAGTGGACATCTCAGGTGGGTGCTCCCTATTTTCTGATCTGTTTTCCTTTTCTCCCATTACCTTTCGCAGGAAACTCCACCCTTTCCCACACGAAGTGTATGGCCCCAACCCCTGCACCTTACAGATTTGAATGCTTCTTGCATTGTCCGAATGCTGATGGGGCTTGTCCTGATTTTCATTGCTGCCTCTGGCTGGGTAGAGCTGGACTTATAATTCTCAAAATAAGGATGGAAGTGGGTGCTCTAATTTCAGTGTGATCTCTCCACAACTTTGAACTAGAGTCAAGCTTGCCTTACAAAGGCAGGCAGCACAGTTGAGGCATGAGGAAAGTCTCTTTATTCTCTTGCTGTGATTGACTCAGCCTGTTGCAAAGCAAGAAAACCTGTCATTTGTGATGAGGAGTATTCCATTGCACCATGGTGGCTATCAATGCCCTTAAGCCTCAGCCAATTGGTATAAGGTTTGTAAAAAAATTTTTATTTTTTGAAACAGGGACTTGCTTTGTTGCCCAGGCTGGAGTGGGTGATATGATCATAGCTCACTGCAGTCTACAACTCCTGGGCTCAAGTGATCCTGCCATCTCAGCCTCTCAGGTAGCTGGGCCTAAAAATTAGCCACCACACCTGGCTAATTTTTCAAGAGATATTTTGTAGCGATGGGGGTTTTCCTATGTTGTTCAGGCTGGTCTTGAACTGGCCTCAAGTGATTCTCCTTGGCCTCCCAAAATGTTGATATTACATGTACGAGCCACCACCCCTAGCCCAGTAACAGTTTAATTAGATTTCTCATAGTTGTCAAATATCCTTTCCATAGAATTGGGGAAGAGGAGTCCTACTTCATTTTGACACATACAATCATCTGTGAATGTGCCTCTATTGCAGAGTAGTTTGTCGGTCTCTTGAGGGTAGAGACATGTTTTATTCATCTCAGCTCTCTCAGTTGCTCTCACAGTGCCTGCCTCATGGAAGGTTTTAATACATGCTTGTTGACGATGTGAATGAATTACAAAGTGTAATGAGATTTTTAAAAAACTTTTCTTTCTTTTGTATAAATCTGGAGCCTCAACTTACAAAGAATTTTTCCCTAGCTCAGCTCTCCCCTTCTTGGGAGGCTCAGTATCTGTAAGTCAGGTGATCTTTGGAATTCCACACCAGGCCCATAGAACATTTCAGAAAGTGGTTGGCTGTTGATACTCATTAATTAACTCAGCAAGTATTTACTGAGGTCCTACAATGTGCTTGGAAATGCATTAGGCGCTGGGACCAAAGAAAGTTTACAACCGAGAGAGCCCTCCTAGAATTGACAACTTTGCTCTTAAGGCAGTAGGGAAAAGTGAGTTTTAATGAAAGGAGGCACACATGGTGTGATTTCAGAGGAATTCTCCCTTGCTCCAGCTTGATATTTAAAATGGACTTTAGAATTATATTATTTGGCTCTTTAATGTCTTCTGTATAACCTGCTGGACAGATAATAGATACTAGAGTTTAACACACTTGTAGGAAAAGAGGATTGGAGAGCAGGCTTTGATTTGAGAGGAGGGAAAGATGGTGAAGACCCTAGCTACTATGTTTGGAGAAACAGGATGCTCCTAGTTGGGGAAGGGGGAGAATGAAGGACCAAGGGTCCTGGTGACTCATCTGGAGGAGTAGGGGAAGGCAGTGCAGAGTTGACAGTCATTGGGTTCTCAGCTCTGCCACTCATGAGTGGTTTAACCTCTGGCAACATCTCCAGAATTCTAAGGGTCTGACATCTTTTTATTTATAACATGGAGATTGTAACACTCACTTTTGTGAAGTTATTATTTTTTCTCTTTGACAGTTTGCCTAGTTCTGTGTGACTTGTGAGTAGAGGCATCATTCTCTGTTGAAATGCAAACGCTGTGGAAAAATAGAAAACTATTGTTGATCATAGACATGTTGGTAAGAATTGGAGTTTATCAAATAAAAGTGGTCACCTTGGAGAATAGAGCCAAACACCGAGATTAATGCCTCCTAGCTAGGCTAGATGTGTATGTTGAGAAGGGAGGATAAGTGTTTTACAGACATGAGCCTGAGTTTATTCTGCATCGAAGGGAAGCTTGAGCAGCTGCAGTATATAAAGCGGGAAGGAGGGCTCTGAAAATGATAGGAAGGTCCAGGGTTTGGGATGGGAGCATGAACTTGCTCTCATGCCTCCTTCACAGGAGACTGGGCTCCGTGCATGTCTCTATACATACCTCTTTTTATGTTTACCATTGTGTGAACTTCTCATAGGAATATAAGATGCTTCTATGAGGAGGTCTGCATCCATCAAAGGCAGCATTTTGCTATAGGGAAATAGAGATAGGAATATGTAAAATAGACAGGGAGGGAGGGAGGAAGAGAGAGAGACAGAGAGAGAAGGAGAAGGGGAAGAAGAGGGGAGACAGGGAGGGGAGAGGAGGAAAGGGAAGGCGGGGAAGGGAAAAAGAAAAGGAAAGGAAAAGAAATAAAATAAAGGAAAAGAAAAGGACAGAAAAATATATTTGATGGTCAATGTTATGGCAAGGGCAATATAGCCTATCCTGATCTGATGACAACATGAATGTCTTGTTCTGTTTATGGGTGCCACATTTTATGAAGTACATTTGTAAATCTCAGTAACTAGAGTTGTGAGAAGCCATTTGGGAAATTACTTAAAAAAAAAAAACAAGGATGTTTAACTTGGAGAATAGTCTCAGGATCTTTAAATGAAAGTTATTTTCAAACATCTGAGGCAGAGCCGTGGGGAGAGGAAGCAGGGCCTTGTCCTCTGCATGTCAGGGAACTCTGGGTGAAGAAGGGTCTGTGAGGGTCAGGGTCGCTTCAGCCAGGATCCTGGAAGTCTGGCATGTTGGAGGCGCTTCTGTCTGTCGGAAATTAGGCTAGATGACTTCAAAATTCTCTTCAGGGTCTAAATAGTTAACTAACTGCTTTGAGTGCAGTGAGCCTTAGACCAATCTATTATTAAAAATACTTTAAAATCCAGTTATAAAATATATGTGTATTATAAAAGATGTGGGAAGTAAAAATATAAATATGTAGAAAAAGTATGGTTCATAATCCTATGTAATAATAGCAACTATCACCAGCCCTCAGTACCGTGGGTTCCACATCTGCAGAATCAACCAACCATGGATGGAAAATGTTTTTTAAAATCCCAATAGAGAACAACAAATAACAACAATACAACAATAAAAATAATAAAAGTAAAAACAACACACTGTAACAACTATTTGTAAAAAGAAATCCAAATAAAAACATAGTATAACAATTATCACAGTACAGTATAGCAAGCATTTAGCATGTACCTTGTGTTAGGTGTTATAAGTCATCTAGAGATGATTTTACAGTATAGGAGAGGATGTGCATAGATTCTGTGCAATTACTGCGTCATTTTAGATCAGGGTCTTGAGCATGGGCAGATTTTAGTATTTGAGGGAGGTTCTGAAGCCAATACCTGCAGATAAGGAGGATGCTGATCCTAATATTTTGGCGTGCTTATTTTCAGTCTTTCCTTCCACGTTTTATGGAAGATTGAGAAGCAGATGACGTCTCCGGTGCTTGCTCCTGCCTTCTGCCTTGCTTCTTTTCTGTTCATCCTTCATCTAGTTCCTTCATGCTTTTCTCCACCACCTCATCTTAAAACCTGCTCTAGAGAAAAGATTACACGACTTTAAAAAATGTGTTTTGAGATTAAGCCTGTGTGCCATTTCTATCAAAAATATCTGCCTTCTAATCCTTATACTTGATCATAGAAAGAGTGATTTTTCAGTTGAGAGCACTCTTCCAGCACCAAGAGCAGGTGCTTAGAGGTGGTGCCGAGGGAAAAAGGAGCCTTCCCTGTGTGCTCCTGAAACGATGATCACCATTCCTGAATATTATTCTTCTCCATATTTACTTGCTCCAGCCTTGACCTGTAAGCTGTCTTTTCTATCAGTCAGTGTTCTTTCTTGCAAATAACAGAATCTACCCTAACTAATTTAGGCAAAAAGAGATTGATTGAAGAATGTTGCAGGCTGGGCATGGTGGCTCATGCCTGTAATCCCAGTACTTCGGGAGGCTGAGGTGGGAAGGTCACTTGAACTCAGGAGTTCAAGACCAACCTGGGCAACATAGCGAGACTTTGTTTCTATAAAAAAAAGTATAAAAAATTAGCCAGGCATGGTGGCAAACATCTGTAGTCCCAGCTACTCAGGAGGTAGAGGTGGGAGGATTACTTAAACCCAGGAGGTCAAGACTGCAATGAGCCATCATTGTGCCACTGCATTTCAGCCTCAGACTAAGATCCTGTTTCTAAAAAAAAGAATATTGCATACCTTAAAAAATCTATGGGAAGGCCAGATCACCAGACTGGATCCTGCACAACTGAGAGTGAACAGCTCATCCAGGAACTAGGTAGTTAGTTAGGGGCCACCGGAGGCATATCATGGAGCTGTTCTGGCAAAAATACCACTGCTGCAACCTTCCTCAATTGTAATTGTGCCCAATACTGGATCCAGAAGCTCCATCTTAGCTGTCCCAGGAGAACCAGACACCTCTACCACTCCACTTCTCCAGAATCCATCTGCCTGCGCTCAGTTACTGCCTCATGTAATTTCCTTCTGTGTCCAAGTCATGGGGATCCGATGGTTCACTTGCCTGTAACTGCTGCAAGGGAGTCTGGGAAGTATGTTGTTTTTGATTCTACTTTGGGGCGGTGTATTACTCAGGATTCTCCAGAGAAGCATAACCAATAGGAGATCTCTGTTTATGTGTTTGTGTGTGTGTGTCTGTCTATCTACCTACCTACCTACCTGTCATTATCATGTCTATCATTTATCTATCATCTTCATGATCATCTATCATCTATGTGGCTATCTTCATGATTGTGTGTGTATCTATCTGCCTGCCTACCTGCCTGTCTGTCTGTCTGTCTATGAAACTGGTTCACGTGGTATGGAGGCTGAGAAGTCCCATGATCTGACATCTGCGAGCTGGAGACAGGAAAGCAAATGGTATATTTCCAATCTGAGTGTGATGCCTGAGGATCAGCAGAACTGATAGTGTGAGTTTTAATCCTAGTCCAAGTGTGAAGTGCTGAGAACTGGGGAATGATGATGTAAGTCCTGGGAACCAGGAGCACCAATGGCATTAATCCCAGTTCAAAGGCAGCAGAGTGATGTCTGCTCCTCCAGGAGTCAGGGAGAGATTGCATTCAGATGCAAGCTGTGCCCAGAAACACCCTCTCCAGCATCCCCAGAAATAATGTTCAACTAGATATCTGGGCATCCCATGGCCCAGTCAAGTTGAAACATAAAATTAACCATCATAGAAGGTGAGATTCATATTGATGGAAGTAACAAAATATAAAGAAGGCCTTCACAATGTAACATGCTGTCCCTGGTTTATACAGGTCATACCTGTGAGTTTGGGGGATCAAATGCTAGGGTAAGAAAGTAGAAGTTAACCTCAATATCTGAGCCTTTGTCTGTGCCTTCCCCTAACTGATGCATCTCCTGGCACATGCCTCTGAACCTGGGCTTGTGACAGGATAGCTCCCCTTGCTTTAGTGCCAACTGCTCCTCAGTCCATCCGACGGGACCAGAGCTGGCTTCAGCTGGGTAATGTTCTCGTAAGCTATATTTTCATTGGAGCTTTGTACCTATTACATGCTTGTGACAATTTTTAAAGAAAAATTTTGATATTCCTATATTGCAAATGATTATTAAGCACTCTAAAAAGGCAAGTTTATTGGATAACCTCATAGTTCTTTAACTAAGATGACTTGTTCTTCCGTGATGGAACCAATTTTTCTTTTTAGAAAAGTCCTTGAAGATATTCTCCATGCACCTCTCAGAACTGCAAGAAGTGATTTTTTAAAAAAGTAAACTGTGATGTTTGGCTCATTATGAAAATGCTATATGAGTTATAACTTAGTTTATTTTAGATGCAATTCAAATCTTACCTTTATAATTTTATATTGAGGAATTTCAATGTCAATCTGTCCAGTAAGTGGTTGGCTTTCAGGTCAGGAAAGGAACACTACTCCAGTAACACATCACTTTTTCACTCCTCTTTGATGTCTTTCAACAGCAAGTCTCCCTGCTCAAGCAAAGTCACCAAAAATTGGCAACCCATTAACTAGTAGGTACTGTATGTTCCAGGAGTACCTACCTCTCCCTCCCATACCCTATAGCAGGATACTTTTTAATCTTTCAGGTAACAATGAGCTCCTTAAATTATTTGTCTGAATTTACTCTCTGTAAACTAGCTAAAAGGAACTACATACCAGAAAGGCCAACAACTCATAAATCTTCCTTGGGGTCAGGTCAACTTTTAGGAAGGAATGGTTGGATCCAAGGATTGAGTGGATAGAGTGGGTCTGAAAGAACCACTGCAGAGAATTTGACAGAAAGAACGGATTGAGAATTATATAGAAGAATTGCCAAGAAGCTTTGAAGGCTCAATATTCTTTCTGAGTTAGAAAAAGAAGTGTACAATGTTCAGTTATAAAATACCTCCAGCAATTTACCTCTTACTCTGTGGCCTTGTTGAGGTATTTCTATTAATTCTTGTTAAGGACTTTGTTTTGACTAGAGTCACATTTTGAACAGTCTGCTCCTAGAGTATACTGTTAATTGAGTAGCCCAATAATTGTAGTTTCTGCTTTTCAGAATGACCTCTCTTTTTCCTCCTCTCTCTACCTGTAAATATCATAGCAGAGAAAGAATAAGAGAACAGTGGATAGAATGTCTCTAATGATGAAAAGCATGCACTTTGTGTTATTTTATTCTTCTGAAATGTGGATTTCATGATGACTCTTAAAAAGTAAAACATTTTTGAATTCCTTTTTAGGTGGAGAACTGTTGGAAATACTTTGGATCTTGTGCTTCGTTAGTTAAATAGTTTCAGCATTCCTTATAAACCAAAGAGTTTTATAGATATCTCAGGAAATTTGGCAAAAGTAATTTCTTCATGTATGTGACACAGAGCAGGAATTTTAACTGAATTTATATAAAAATATTTTAGAATGGAGATTAGTATCATGACACATGGTTTGCATATAAACAACTGATACAATACTTTTAAAGCATTCCTCTCTATATTTTCAAAGCAGGTGGTCTAAAGGCATCTGTTTTTGTTTATTATTATTATTTTTAATGGAGACATTTAAAGCAATCTCAATAAAACAAACTTAGGAGTACAAAAAAGTATCAAGGAACAGAAATTAAAGACCTTAAAATGCTATCTCAGAAAGGCAATCACTGTTAATATTTCCTTCCGATCTTTTTTCTATTTATGTTTTAGGTAGTTGCTATGACCCATGGTATCAGTCGTGATAGACTTGGTTATGATGTGGTAATACTCACCTCCAAGTTTAGATTGTGCAAGAGTGCAGTTGCTTATTTCTCCCTTGCGCTGCATGTCATTTGCAGATCTATTGGAGACCCTGTACCCATGTCATTATTGCCTTTATTCAGAGTAGTCATGGTCTGTAACATTTCTGGTTACCACAGCAGGGTGAAAAGAGTTCACTGAATGGCCACACACTGGAAGTGATACATTTGCACAGGAAATGACATACACTGCATATGCTCACAAATCAATGGCAAGAACTGATCACATGACCTAATCCAACCATAGACCCCGTTATACCATGCATACTTTATTAAACAATGAAACTATTATTAAATAATACTTATAAAGCTTAGTTTGAGTTATTGTATAAAACCCACAAAATTACTTATCTGTTCTTTCTTTCTTTTTTTTGAAACAGGATTTTGCTCTGTAGCCCAGGCTGGAGTGCAGCAGTAAGATGTTGGGTCACTGCAACTTCTGCCTCCCATGTTCAAGTGATTCTCCCACCTCAGCTTCCCAGGTAGCTGGGATTACAGGTATGTGACACCATGCCTAGCTAATTTTTGTATTTTTAGTAGAGACAGGATTTCACCATATTGGCCTGGCAGGTCAAAATTACAGATCTTTTCGAATTAGTCTATAGTCATGCTTTCAGTGAATTTCTATTGGATTGTCAAGGGTTCATTTGCATTGATTGCATTGATTGAATTTGGTGATGTAGAGGAACGTTTCCCCCCACTTTAGATATTTCCTTCCATGGTGTGGGAATCTACCAGCTTGATGCCTGTGTCCTTTAGTTCATTAATTTGATTGGTGAGTTTAGAAGGAGAAATTGGGCACCATAGCTGAGGCCTTCCTGTTCCTTTCTCTTGAGAGGGAGCTGCCTGTAGCAAGTGTAATCTGCTCTTCTCCCCATGCTGTTCGAGGCAGTCTACCCTGAAATAGCTGGGATGACCCATCATCCAGGGTTGCTCAATACTTAGGTGTCTCTGGGGATGTGGAGCATTTACTGCTAAAACAAGGACAGTGTCTTGTGATTGCCTGGTAAAATATGGAAAATTCTGGGATCCAAGATGAGAAAGCCTATTTGTTTCATTATCTTAGCCACCCACATTCTCTACTATCACATTTATTAGTAATAAAGGTAATAATTTAGTCTCTCATTAAGGAGAGGTTTTACTCTCATTTCTCAGTTGTCCCAGAATGAAGGCCAGTAAGAGAGATGCTCCTTAGGGGGCCTCTTATATCCGAATGCTGGTATTAGCACTGTCCTCATTTGCCCTTTCCCCTGTAGGTCTTACCATGGATGGATCTGGCAGCCTCCCCAAATAATGAATCCAGATCTGAAGTCACACTTCTCCAAGATAAACATCCCCATGGGACTAATAAGCTTTATCTGGTTGAGGTCTAAGATCAGAGTTTATTTATCTGTTTGGCTTCTGTAGTGCAATTTCTCCAAAGCCCAGTAATGTTTAGATAAACAGACCCGTTGTGATTAAGGGGGAGGGGGTCAGATCAAAGTAGAGGCAGAAGGTCAGGGTGAGAGGAAATCAGTCAAGAGGATGAGAAGGAGGACAGTTACTCAGACAGCCACATCACTTTGAGGAGGGCCAGGCACTGGGCAAATCGCAGAGCACTTTCTGATTCTTGAGTGCATGAGGCACCCTTGACACTATAGCTGGATTCACTTCAAACATGGAGAACTGAGGGAAGCAGCAATAAGCCAGTGGATTCACTCCTGCTTTTTATTTATTTATTTTTTAAATTAAAATTTTTTTTTTTTGAGACAGAGTCTTGCTCTGTCACCCAGGCTGGAGTGCAGTGGTGCAATCTCGGCTCACTGCAACCTCTGCTTCCTGGGTTCAAGTGAGTCACATGCCTCAGCCTCCAGAGCAGCTGGGACTATAGGCACTTGCAACCATACCTGGCTAATTTTTATAGAGAAGGGGTTTCTCCATGTTGCCCAGGGTGGTCTCGAACTTCTGACCTCAGGTGATCTGCCCGCCTCAGCCTCTCAAAGCACTGAGATTACAGGTGTGAGCCACCATGCCTGGCTATACTCCTGCTTTTTAGGCAGAAACATTGTCACGTATGCAGGTTTCTTTTACTTTTCATAAATCACCCAATATTTCAGTTCAAACAAGAATAACAGTAAACAAAATGTCCTTTGATGATTTAAATGTTCATCTGCTCTGCATATTTGTGTACTTCTCAGTTTTACAAATAGGGTCCCTTAAATATTTTTAAGACTTACCATGGCTGGTGTTGTGCTGCTTTTCCCATGCCCTTGCATTGGCGCCATGCAATAGGTTTGGCAGCCGGCATGGCACAGCCCAGGGCAGTCAGCACAGATACTAGGTATGGATCACTGGTATGGTCCTGCAGGTACATACAAGCTGCAAATCAGCCCTACATACACAGGAAGATGTGAATTGTCTTGTTAATACCTCTCTGGGTGTAACCTGGATTCCTACATTTTCTGGCTATTTCACAGTCTCCGAATCTAACCTACTCTCTGGAACACTAAGCCTCCTATCTTTTTATTTTTCCTTCTCTTAGTATAGGTTTTCTCAAAGAGTGATGCTGTAGACACCTTGTTACTCAGACCTGTTGAGTTGGAATTCCTGGGGTGGGGGCTAGGTGTCTGCTTGTGCACAAACTCCTCAGATGATTCTGAACCAGCTCACCAAAGTGGGAGGACCCCTCTCCACGTGACTTTCTCCATTTATAAAGGGACACTTGTAATGTGGCTGCAGCTACCTCCAGCTGTCCTTCTCTCCCTTGCCTTTCATTTTATAATTTTCTCTCTCAAAGGTTGACTGTTATTATTGTTTGACATTTTGAGATCATCAAACGTAATCTAAGCAATCATTCTTTTTATTGTCTCAGAAGCAGTCAAGTTTGTTGAGAGTAAACATAAGCCTTTGCCAAAGATAGGATGCATAGACACAGTCTTTGGTCTCACTTTTTTTTTTTTTTTTAAATTTGTGGAGGATATTTTTCTCTTTTGAGGCTCTATAGATTAAAAAAATAAATGAAGAAGGGAAATCGGCCTCCCCTAATTCCAGTCCATGTCTCCTTCCACTTTTCTGGAGGGAAGGTGGGAAAGAGGTGCTGGTTCTTTTGTTAGAAACAGAAAAGACAGGTCTTCGTTTCCTTCCCCTCAGGTCAATTTCATGATTAATAAGTTTATGTGCATATTTATTCTACTTTAGAAACAGATCATCAACAGAGCTGGTGGTTTCTGTAATTGTTGATTGATGTCTGGTTTTAGATTAGCAGTTTGTGGAGTTACAATGACGTTAGTTATGTTCATGAGTTTGATCTCAGATGTCAAAAATGTCCACCATGTCTTCTAAAATGGATCCCAAATAGGCCTGTGGAAGAATTCAGACAGGGACCTTTGCAGACCGACCAAGCTAGATGTGAGCATGGTTTCTATGGACAAGTTGCTGCCACACCATTTCTAAGGCTTCTGCTTTATGCCAGTTCTCTGGGGGTCTAAGAGAAGATAAGAATTGGTTCTTGACCTTTTAGTGACATTGAAGAGAAATGATCAATGTGCATGAAATGAGAGAAAAACAACAAAAGGCAGCAGAATATTATATTATCCAAATCATAGGTGCTACATGAGCTCAAAGCAGAGAGGAACCACTGGGCACTAGAGTGGAAAGGCAAAGCTTCTCTGGGAAGATGCACATGAACTTCACCTTGAAGGGTCTGAGAGGGCAGAGGGGAAAAGGAAGGACATTGCTGACCCAGGAGAACCTGAGCAAGGCTGGTCTGTGTGGGGATCAGCCTGCCACAGCCAGGGCTCACTTTGGGGTCTGCGGGGAACAGGCTGAGAGGACCCCAAAAGACATTCAGAATGGCTAAAAGCAAACAAAACAAGAGAAGTCCAATGTTCCTCAATGGGAGAAGTGATGTATTTCAAGAAGAGCTTTTGTGATCTAGGTGAATATTGCTTTATGACCCAGGATTTCACTGCAGTTTCACAACTTAGCAACTACATCGAGGTGCTTTCAGGAGCTGCCCTTTGACCCAGAGCTGCATCTTCCTCTTCAACATATTTTCCTGATTTTTTGTAGCCTTTCCTTACGTCCAGGCTTTGACTGGTCAGAAAGGATATGTCCTTGTGTTGAAGCAGGTTTCTAAAGTTGGTCCAGGTGCTCACCCTTCAGTTGCTGGATCATGGGAAGTGTAGGTGGCTCTAGGACAATGTTTGGGAGAGGAGAGCCAGAGAACTCTCTCTTTCTCTTTTTAAAAAATTTTAATTTTTGTAGATTATTTTATTTCTTCCTTGATGATTTAGAGGGACTATCTTCTAAGTGGTACAAGTATTTCATGTGTATACCTGACTGTTTTCTAACCCACTGAGTAATTTGTTGCAATAAGCTACCTTATGTCTTTCAGCAAGAAATACATGAAATTTGAAGAGTAAAGACATAACATAATGAATTAGGACACAATTAAAATTTGCTTTAAATGTTTCTTTGGGGGAGAGGACACCACACTTCCACTCATGAAGAAAAACATTTTTACAGTCCAGACGTCTTTTTTTTTTTAAACACCTATTATGCCATAAATTAATAGGGAATAGGTTCCAGCATCTCAGGCTCCTTCTCACCGGTTCTCACACAGTGCACATCTCTGGGTGGAGCAGGCTGGTGCTTTGGTTGAACCCAGGTACCTTTCTCTTTGGCTTCTTTCCTTTTCTGATCATTTTCCTTCACGCGTTTCAGGAAGCAATTTTGGTTCCTAGAGTGCTTAATGTGCCCAATACACATATTAATTGCCTTGGCAGGAATCTTGGCCTTGTTTATTTACAATGCCACCAGTATTCTGGGTAACAATGTAGACTCTTCCAGTTTTGCCATGGTAACACTTGTGAGGCATTCCTTTTTGAATAGTACCCATTCCCTTGATGTCTGCAATATCACCTTTCCTACAGATTTGCATATACATGGCCAAAGGAACAACTCCATGTTTTCTTTTTTTTTTTTTTATTTTTTTAGAAAAAAAGAATGAAAGAGAAAGAAAGAGGGAGAGAGAATGCGATTCTTGTTTTATTGCCCAGGCTAGAATACAGTCTAAAAATGGGTATTAAAAACCTCTTTTATGCCAATAATTGTGTTTAACAATGGAGACAGGAAGGAATAGGGGATGAAAATAACAA
>CAUYQU010086778.1:0-15181 GCA_963574635.1 Cheracebus regulus
GCGGGGTGGGGGGCCATTGTGCAGCACCTCACGCGGGGTGGGGGGACACTGTGCAGCACCTCACGCGGGGTCGGGGGGGGACACTGTGCAACACCTCACGCGGGGTGGGGGGGGACACTGTGCAGCACCTCACACGGGGTGGGGGGCCATTGTGCAGCACCTCACGCGGGGTGGGGGGACACTGTGCAGCACCTCACGCGGGGTGGGGGTGCATTGTGCAGCACCTCACGTGGGGTGTGGGGGCACTGTGCAGCACCTCACATGGGGTGGGGGGGGGTGCCTCTCCATCACACAGGAACTGGCATGAGAGTGTGGGGACCGAGTCCTATGAGTTCCTGTGTCTACCAGGATTTTCCAGCACTGAGTGATACAATCTCTCCTAGAAGTGGTGGGAACTGATGGGAACCACCACAGAAGCTGAATGCACAAACCAAGGGTCTCCTTATCTTGTCCTCTCACGGGATAAGGCTTTGTAAAGGGTAGATTCGTCAAGGTCTTTTAACCAAGTCTGTACATGGGAGAGAATCATGGGGAACAGATGGAAGTGCTTCTCAAGAACCTCTCAATATAAAGAGCGAAAGAAGAACAGGCCAGGCACGTGGCGGACACCTGTAACCTTAGCGCTTTGGAAGGCCAAGGCGGGAAGATCACTTGAGCTCAGGAATTCGAGACCAGCCTAGGCAACAGAGCAAAACCATGCCTCTAAAAAAAATACAACCATTATCCTGGTGTGTGGTGCACACCTACAGTTCCAGCTACCCGATGGACTGAGGTGAGAGGACCATTGCTTGCGCCCAGGAGATCGAGGCTGCCATGAACCACAATTGCATCACTGCTCTCCAGCCTGGATGATGGAGAGAGACCCTGTATCTAAAAAAAAGAACACAAAATTAAAAGAAATAAAGAAAATGCCTCAGTGCTTCAGACAACTGGATTTTGTTTCTGCTGTTCTTCTTTTCCTTCTTTTCTTTCTTAGATAGGATCTTACTTTGTTGCCCCGGCTGGAATGCAGTGGCACCTTCGGAGCTCACTGCAGCCTCCGCCTCCTGGGACCAGGTGATCCTCCCATTTCGGCCTTCTGAGTAGCTGGAACCACAGGCACACATCACCATGACTGCTGGCTAATTTTAAAAAAAACGTTGTAGAGATGAGGCCTCACTATGTTGCCCAGGCTAGTCTCAAACCCCCGCCCCGAGCAGTCCTCCCACTTCGGCCTCCCAAAGTGCTGGGAATACACATTTAAGCCACTGCACCCAGCTGACCACCTGGATTTTGGAAAAGAGGAGAACAGGGAAGTCTGACTGTTAGAAAAATGGGAGCCAGATGTTTTCAGGTTATATATGTGAATTATATCACATGCACATGTATGCAGTCTATATTATATCAAGAGAAAGCATCAAACACACTAACTAGAGATATTAGAAAACAAATCAGGGAGGGAGGAACAATAAAAAGTGTTTTAATTGGCTGGGCATGGTGGCTCACACCTGCAATTCCAGCACTTTGGAAGGCCAAGGTGGGGGGATCATGAGGTCAGGAGTTCAAGACCAACCTGGCCGATATGGGGAATGTAAGGTCTTTTAGGCTGACGGTGCCGGGGATGGCATGGTAGCCTCTGTGACCTGCATGTACGCTACAGATGAATTCCTGGAACTAGAAAGTCTGAAGTAACTGGTTGACCAGGAAAAGGGGAAGAACGATCAACCCCTGTGGAGCCTAACTTGAGACATTCTTCTGTTGTTCCTTATTCCCACCTCAACTGACAAGGCAATTGGACTTTGTAACCAATCGTGACTCCAGACCCAACGACCCCCTCTCAGCTTGCAAAACCCACCCTAAACTGTAACTTCCACAACTTTCCACTGACTACCCTAAACCTATAAAACCAACTCCTATCCCACCGCCCTCCACTGACTCTCTTTTCCAACTCAGCCTACCAGCACCTGGGTGAATAAACAGCCATGTTGCTCACACAAAGCCTGACTGGGGGGTCTCTTCATTCAGAGCATGCATTTTAACAGTGAAACCCCTGTCTCTACTAAAAATACAAAAATTAGCCAGGCATGGTGGGGTGCGCCTGTAATCTGAGCCATTTGGTAGGCTTAGGCAGAGACAGTTGCTTGAACTTGGGAGGCGGAGGTTGTAGTGAGCCTAGATTGCACCACTGCACTCCAGCCTAGGCGACACAGCAAGACTCCATCTCAAAAACGTGTTTTAATTGTGTAAAAGTAATACAAATTATAGTCTTTCACGTGAACTGCTACCACTAATGCCCAATTACCATGCAGCATAATATCAATTTAGTAGATCATGAACTATGTCTCCAATTGACCCACTTGTATAAGTTACATTTTATGACAACATTAAATTCTCCTTTATATGTTCAGCCTCCCTATTTTGTGATGTGTGTAAATGCAGAACTTGGGAGCTAGAATGGACCTTAGGGAGATCCCTTATGCCAACCTTTCCACTTCACAGATGTAGAAACCAAGGCTTAGAGAGGGTATAACTTTCCCAAGGCTGAAAGAGGACTAGTTTACAGCAGAGCTGGGCTTATATAACAGGGTTGCCCATCAGCTGTGCACAGCTCCAGAGCTATTCTTAAGATCTTCTGCACTTAGACAATGCCATAGGGACACATTCTCTTCTTTATTTTGCGAGAACATTCACTCACAATTCAGAATTATTCAAAGAGAATGGGAAACAGATATGATGCATGGGGGAAGAGGTATGCTCAGGGATTCAGATGCTGGAGCGCTTAGTTAAGCAACTTTTGAATGATACGGTACTTAGAAGAAGTGCCATCTCTCAGTAGGAAAATGAGCAGAAGAACCCATGTGGTGCAGTAAAAAACTGCAGGTTATTCACGCAGTGACCCTAGGAGGATCCTCAAAGCTTACTAGCTATGTGGTCTGGAACAAGTTATAGAAACTTGCAAGGAAAAATGGTCAAGGTAATGACACTAACCAGGTGTGGTGTCTCATGCCTATAATCCCAGTACTTTGGGAGGCTGAGGTGGGCGGACTGCTTGAGCCCAGGAGTTCAAGACCAGCCTGGGCAACATGTGAGTCCCTATCTTTACAAATAATGTTTAAAAATTAGCCAGGTGTGGTGGCACGTGCCTGTAGTCCCAGACACTCAGGAGGATGAGGTGGGAGGATCGCCTGAAAGCAGGAGTTCAGACTGCAGTGAGGTATGATCGTGCCACTGCACTCCAGCCTAGGCAACAGAGTGAGACTCTGTTTCAAAAACAAACAGAATGATACTTAATTCAAAGGGTTACGGGATGAGATAAGGTTCTATATTTAGAACATCTAGCATGGCACATAGGCTCATCACTTATTCAATATTCAATCAATATTTCTTTACTATGTCTCCTTACATAGCATGCTAAGAAAGCCTCACCTCTGAACACATGTAATGGGTACCTGGATGGTGAAAGCTATTTCCAAGACCAGATCTAAGTTATTTCACGCATACTATGGAATCTAATGTTATCTTAAGATCCGAAGTGCAGAGGATTTTGAGAATAGCTCTGGCCAGGCAGGGTAATTCACGCCGGAAACCCCAGCACTTTGAGAGGCTGAGGCAGGCTGATGACCTGAGGTCAGGAGTTCAAGACTAGCCTGGCCAACATAGTGAAACCCATCTCTACTAAAAATTAAAATAAAAAAAAAAGTAGTCGGGAGTGGTGGTAGGTGCCTGTAATCCCAGCTACTTGGGAGTCTGAGGCAGGAAAATTGCTTGAACCCAGGAGGCAGAGGTTGTGGTGAAACGAGATAGTGCCACGGCAGCCCAGCTCTGCTGTAAATTAGTCATCTGTGGCCTTGGGAAAGTCATACCCTCTCTAAGCCTTGGTTTCTACATCTGCGAAGCGAAAGAGTTGGTGTAAGGGATCTCCTCAAGGTCCATTACAGCTCCCAAGTTCTGCAATTACACGCATCACAAAATAGGAAGCCTGAACATATAAAGGAGAATTAAGTGTTGTCATAAAATGTAACTTATACAAGTGAGTCAATCAGACACATATTTCATGATCCACTTAACTGATACTGTGCTGTGTGGTAATTGGGATTGGAAAGCATGTCCCAATGTGTCAGTGTTATATTCATGTGTAATTTCAAAATGGAATGTCAATGTCTAGGGCTGGTGGGAAAGTTCTAAGAGTGAGGTCTATTTCCATCTGACACATCAAAATACGTGAAAATGTACCCATCTCCCTAGGCAACCATGGTCAATTGTTAGGAACCACTTCTTGGTTTACATCAAAATGCGTTAGTAGAAAACAAAAATACCTTGGAATATTTTTGTTGAGCATATGCCCAAATTCCTAAAGATGGCTCTTTGCTCAGTTTTTTTTAACCCTTGAAATCTCTGCAAAATTGATCACAGATTCTAATATGGTCAACCACAGGTCTGCAGCTCACAACATACCTTTTGGGCATGGTCTGAAATGCCCAAGGCAACTGAGGATAAACAAGTGTCTGTAGACAAAGGCCCCTCACTCAGTGGTGAGACAATAGCATTCAACAGTCTTCTTATCACATCCACTTCCCATATATAATTTTGTTAGTAAACAAGACATTAAAGTGTCATGGGGGAAAAAATGTCAGCAGTGTCTGAATTATGCTATAAACAGATCTCCAGCTGAGATTGCTATGTGCTGAATGACATTTGAGTGGGAGCCACTGACTTTACCTGCAAGCCTCAGCATTAGTCCAGATCTGTTCCACACAGCCCTAGCAATATTATCTCTGTTCTAGAACCATCTGCGACTTGGATGTTCTGCCAAACAAACAAACCTCCTCTACATCTGTCTGCCTATCCAGCCCTCTCTGTCTCTCTCCAAGGTCTCCCCTCTTTTTCAAAGTCACCTTTGTGGACAATCATTGCAGCTGGACCAGTGAGAATGGAAAAATATAAGTCAATAAATGAAGATCTTTTGGGTTCATTAAGCCCGTGACCCACCCTCTGCCCATGTACACTTGGCATGTTGGTTTTGACTACATTGCATTTGCATGTGGGGAGAACTATTTTTTCACTCTTATTCAAAGACATGTGACACTATTATCCTTTGTTTCCTTAAAATATGTTGGCGTTCTTCTCTCCCTAGAAGGAGAGTGCCTGTAAGGATCAGAAAAGCTTCTGGGGAGAAGTAATAATCTGCTGAATAACCAGGCCCCAGCTACCAAATGCCACTAGGAAAAGTGCAAAGGGTGAATCAGGCACTGCTCTGAATCATAAACATTATTACAGGCAAAGTGACTGGCTGCTACTTGAGTGTTCTTCTGTACCTAATTGGCCCATGCACCACGATACTCCTGGGGACTATTACAGGGATACAGGTGTAGCTTACAATATACAAAAGCTGTGTGCCTGACAATCTACGTGTAAGCCTAACTTTATAAATTACTTGATGTGCTAAATGTCCCGAGGGAGTTCATTATTTAGAGAACTCCATAAATGCTTTTGTAAAATTCGCAGTCCTCTCTATTTGTGTTTTGTAAATTTCCTCTCTCTGTCTTTAAAGCATGTCATCAATCTGAACATTGCCCACAACTATGAAAATGGGGGAAGTCTACAACAGTGCTGGAAAGTAAGAGGAGGGCACCCAGCATGTTTAACATTAAGACATTTTGTTAGAGAGATCAGAGAAAGCATCACATAAAAGGTTGAATCAGGAATGTGTCTTGGGATTCTCTTTCTTGAAAAGGTGGCGTAGCATTGTGAGAACAAACAAGAAGGGATTCTGACAGAGCAATGGTAAGAATCCTCCTAAAATGGACTGAACGCTGGAGGTGAGGGCAGTCTAGCAAACCAGGGAGTGTCTGGCATCCAAGGCATTTGCATACAGAAGGAACTAAGCAGGAGAACCAAGCATAAGTACCTCCATGCCCATGGATATCTGGTGGGATGTGAGATGTCTCTCTATGTAGCAAGACTCTGATACCAGAAAAATGCATCCTCTGCTACAGTGGGGGCTTGGAGTGAAGCTAGGGTCAGGGAGCAGTTCAGAATAAGAACACAGTCTCTTGCACGATGGCGCCACCCACTGCCAAGCAGCAACCATATAAGGAAGAGCCCCAAGAGAGACTGCTCCGGGGCTCCAGCTCCCTTCCAATTTGTGCAGCTGCTGAAACACACACCTGGTCTAGTACATTTTTAAGAATCAAGCCTATTCAACAATCTTGCATGTTCTTCACATGTACCGCAAAACCTAAAATGCAATTAAAAAAAAAAAAACATTAAAAAAAAAAAAAAGAATCAAGCCTTCAGCTTAAGAGTCCAATCTCTTCCTAATGGTACAGAGATCACCTGAGAACAATTTCCAGGCCAGGCTAGCCCTCCCATCATTCAACGATGAGTAGACCACAAACCGGCAACATCAGGCTTATGCGGACTTGGTAACAAAACAAGAAACATCCACGAAATAAAGGAAGAAGATCGTTTCAAAAAAGATTTACTACTGGAAATAGAAACAAGTTTCAGACAAGACATGATTCGCACCTTTGAAGGAGGAGGAGGAGAAAGAAGGGGAGGAAACCCAGACTTAGACATGAATGACAAGTAAATGAAAATCAACACTAAATTATAAAAAAAAATTAGGATTTTATTAAATGATTGATTTTGCAAAGTATTATTTGAACTGCATTCGATTCACTGAAAAGGAAAGATAGCCTTCTGGGGCATCAAACCAGGGAGTGAAGCACAAACTTGAAAAACTCTCCCAAAAGGCATTGGAAAAAAGATGAAAAGGATAACCAAATAAGACAGATTCTAATGGATATGAGAGACAAAGTAGGAAGCCAACATACAGACAGCATGAGGTATGCATAGTCAAAGCAAATACTGCAGAAGCAAATATTAAAGAAATAATGAAAGAAAACTTTTCTAAACTGAAGAAATACCTGATTCTCAGAACCAACTTACCAATCAACCAACCAACAATCCAAAAACTTACTCTTTAAAAAATGAAAACTGATGAAAATATTAATATAAATTAAAACAAACTGCCATCTATTTATCTACCTTCTGGTGAAACTTGAATTCTGAAGTCAAGACAACTCATAGGCATGCAGTGAGGAAGAAAAGAAATACAGGTAACCAGGTCACCAAGATGAAAAAAAAAATCAGATTTCTGACAATAGGAGAAATAAAACAACCATACAGCTCTAAAAGCAAAGGGTTCTGATACAAGAATTCCAAACTAACCAACTTTCCTACTGAGGTATGAGAGCTAAAGAATAAAAAAGGCATTCCTGGATCCAAAAGAGCAACAAAAACACAATGTACTTCATAGAATATATTTGAAGAAGCTTCTTAACCAAAAATTTAATTTTAAACAATAAAGAAAAGGGGTAGGTGTGCTTTAAAATACTTTGCAATACGTAATCAGCTCCAGCACAGGCAGTCATGCCTGTAATCCCAGCACTTCGGGAGGCCAAGGTGGAAGGATTACATGAGGCCAAGAATTCAAAATCACCCTGGGCAACACATTGAGACCCCGTCTACACAAAAAGTAAAAAAAATTTTAAGTTAGCCAGGCATGGGGCTGTGTGCCTATAGTTCAAGCTATTTAGGAGGCTGAGGTGGGAGATTCCTTAGAGCCAGGAGGTTGAGGCTGCAGTGAGTTATGATCACACCAGTGCACTCCAGCCTGGGCCACAGAGCAAGACCCCATCTCTAAAGAAAAATATATACACATATAGTCAAATCATATAACAAACAGTTGAATATGGTTATAAAAAAGGAACAAAGGTCATACAGGTAATCCTTATAAGAAAAGTTATGTAATATTTAAAAGTAATCATAAACTGGATCAAAACATCTATATGTCTATATCTTTAAAAAAGAAAAGGAGAATTTCAAAGGAGAATAAAATGTGTTAATCTTATCTTACACAGGGAGGAAGTATGGTCAGTCAGCTTCTGACATTGCTGATACAGAAATATAGGTCATATTTAGTAAAATTTAAGAAGACAACTAGAAGATTAAATATAAGGTATGAATATTGCTAAACAGTAAATTGTATCACACAAAATGGAAAATGATGGAAATACCAAGGAATCATAAAACCAAAAGAATAAAAAGAGGACCAAAATTAGAATAAGCATATCAACATTGAAGATAGGTATTAATTCTTCTTGAAAAGCAAAAGAATCTCACATGGTGTCATAAATTAAGAATGACCTTAGCCTATCTGCAAGAAACCCATAAAAGTTAGAAGAAGTTCAAGGCAAAGGAAGACCAAGAAATTGCACATTTAAAAGTGACAGTTACAACTGTTAGTACAAAATCAGTATTACATATCTAAAGCATTCAACAGAGGTGGAATATTTATGGATAAGAGATACAGTCCAAAGAATTAAGTTAACATTTTATGTGCCAAGATAGTAGAACATGGAAATATATAAAGAAAATAAAACAGAGATTGAGAGACATGCAATAGTGTTGTTAAAGTCTACCCCATTGCTTTTAGTCCTTGGAAAAATAAGCAGATGAAAATTTAATAGGGATATAGAGAAGTAGGATAAAATAATAAATAGGGTTGATCTGATGACATGATAAGCCTGATTAGATTTAATTAGAGCATGCATCTTATATACAGGGGCTCATGGAACATTAACAAAAAGAAATCCTGTATTGGAACATAAAAGAAATTTTACTACCTTTCCATATTCTGTGACCACAATGCAACAAAACTCATTAATGCACAAAAGTATAAACAATTCAAATTAACTTGTGCATCAAAAAAATACTCTTCTAAATAGATGTGGAGTATAATATAATAAATTATGGAATCGCAGACTGAGACAATAAAGATAATGAGAAAATTATGTATCAAAGCGTAGGCAGCTTACAGTCAGAGGCAAATAGCGTAAGTATTTTTGTCATTAAGAAAAATTTAAAATAAAAGATCAACTTGAGAAATTAGAAAAGGGGGCCAGGTGTGGTGGCTCATGCCTGTAATCCCAGCACTTTGCGAGGCCAAGGTGGGTGGATCATGAGGTCAAGAGATTGAGACCATCCTGGCCAACATGGTGAAACCCCATCTCTACTAAAACTACAAAAAACAGCTGGGTGTGGAGGCTCACACCTGTAGTCCCAACTACTCAGGAGGCTGAGGCAGGAGAATCACTTGAACCTGGGAGGTGGAGGCTGCAGTGAGCAGAGATCACACCACTGTACTCCAGCCTGGCAACAGAGGGAGACTCAAGAAAAAAAAAAAAAGAAAAGAAAAGAAAATTTTGTATATATTTTAAAATATGTACAAAATAATGTCTATTTTATTTTAAAATATATGCAAAATATATATTTTAAAATATATACAAAATAAAATAGACTTACTGCTAGCTAATCTAATGTTTCAGATAACAAATCAAATTAAAAATATGAAATAGAATAAATTCACAAATATTGAAGATATTTTAAATTTTTATACTATGTAATATTTGACTGTGTTAAAAAAATTGTGAATATAGAAATGATCTGGTCCAGTGGCTCACGCCTGTAATCCTCACGCTTTTGGAGGCTGAGGGAGAAGGAGTGCTTAAGGCAGGAGTATGAGACCAGCCTGGGCAACATAGTGAGACCTCCATCTCTACAAAAAAAAGTTAAAAAAGAAAAAGAGCCAGGGATGGTGGCATGCATCTGTTGTCCCAGCTATTTGGGAGGCTGAGGTGGGAGGATCCTTTGAGCCCAGGGGTTCAAGGTTGCAGTGAGCTATGACTGCACCACTGCACTCTAGCCTGGGCAACAGAGCAAGACCCTATCTCAATAAACAAAATAAATATAGAAATGACAGATTTTCTAGAAACACTAAACATTTAATGTTATTTTAAGAAGTAAAAATCCTGATTAAAAAAATTATTATAGACAATACTGTTAGGGGTGGGGGGCTTTCATAATATAACAACCAAAAAATGACTTCATGCCCATAACTTTGGGGACAGGTAATTTCAAAACTTCCAGGATGCTACATTTGCCTTAATGGGAGCAAAGGTACCCTCCCTTTCTCTCTCTTCTTTTCTCTTTGAGGCAACTCAGAGGAGCGAGTGTGGAAATTCTCAAAAGCTGCATGTCAGCTTGCCTGTGTATGGAGTTTCATGGTTTTTTTGACCTATCAGTCTTTTTGTCATCATCGCATCTTGAAACTAAAGAGGAAGGGAATGGAAGGGAGAATTGTTACTATCGGAGGTTTCTGGAGATTCCCTCTTTATGGTACATGAGTCTTTCCTAAGACTGGTTCTCTTTTATTGGTTGCGATTTTGGTGACAACTGGTGCACCCAGCTCTTCTTCTGGGTGGGCCCCAATGTATTTCACTGTGATCCCAGCTCTTTCTTTCTCTATCAGTTTCCATTAAACATACATTACATCCTGAAACTCACAGCATCACTGTTCAATCGACAAAAATTAACATTATCAAAGTGGCCAAAAAGATATTCTCTAAAATATTTTGCAGGAAAGAGGGTTGAAAATTAGAATAGAATACTATGTATTTGCCACAATTTAAACGATACCTCCCACAAACCAGTAGCCAATATTATGTTAAAAGTTAAAAACAAGAGTCAATAATTAAATTCAGGCTGGGCGTGGTGACTCATGGCTGTAATCCCAGCACTTTGGGAGGCTGAGGCGGGTGGATCACTTGAGGTAAGGAGTTTGAGACCAGCCTGGCCAATATGGTAAAACCCCATCTCTACTAAAATACAAAAATTCGCCGGGTATGGTGGTGCATGCCTGTAATCCCAGATACTTGGGAGACTGAGGCCAGAGAGGTAGAGGTTGCAGTGAGCCAAGATCGTGTGCTACTGCACTCCAGCCTAGCAACAGAGTAAGACTCTGTCTCAAAAAAAAAAAAAATTAAATTCAGGAATAAAGTCAAGTGTATTTATATCTGCTCTTCCATTATTATTTGGCATACCATCAGGATGTTGTAGAAGAAATAAAAGTTAAAAATATTAAAATATAGGAAACAAAATTATTATGATTGGAAATGTTATTATTGTCTACTTAGAATATCTAAGGGAATTAGCTGAAAGCCTCTAGAACTGAGATCAATACTATGGTCAGTTGGCTGGGGGTGTGCGGTGGATCATGCCTGTAATCCCAGCACTTTGGGAGGCCGAGGTGGGTGGATCACCTGAGGTCAGGAGTTTGAGACCAGCCTGGCCAACATGGTGAAATCCCATCTGTACTAAAAATACAAAAATTAACCAGGCGTGGTGGACCACGTCTGTAATCCAAAGTACTTGGGAGGCTGAGACAGAAGAATCAGAATCACTTGAACCTGGGAGGTGGAGGTTGCACTGCTCTCCAGCCTGGGTGACAAAAGGAGACTCTGTCTCAAAAGAAAAAAAAAAATTATATATACACACACACATACACACATGTATGTGTGTATGTGTGTGTGTATGGTCAGTTACTAGAAGATATACATATACCCCTCCACACACACTTACATAGACATACTAATAGTTTTCCTAAAACCCAGCGATAATCAGGTGAAAATTTCCCTTATACTGTAGTCTCCCCATATTTACAGGTTTGCTTTCCATGGTTTCATTTATTGGAGGTCAATTCTCTGTCTGAAAATAGGCAAGTGTAGTACAAGAAAATATTTCGATAGTGAAAGAGAGATCACATCCACATAACTTTCATTATAGTATATTATTATATAAGTGCTCTATTTTGTTATTAGTTATTGTTGTTCATCTCTTACTGGGCCTAATTTATACATTAAATTTCATTATGGCATGTACGTACAGAATAAAGCACAGTCTATATAGGGTTTGGTAGTAACTGGCAGTTTCTGGAATCCACTGGGGGTCTTGGAACATGTTCCCAGTTGATCGGGGGAACCACTGTATAAGGAAAATAAAGATTAAGTGCAAAATTATAACCAACACTGTAAAATCTCTAAAGAAAACAAGAACTGCTCAGATTCTGTACAGACAGAAGAATGCATTACTAAAAAACAATAAGAGAAAAATACTGTGCATGGATCAAAAGTTATGAGTTTAGTAAAGACTTCCATTCTCTCTGAATTGATATCTACTAAACTAAAATTTATTTTGAAAAGATGTTTTAAAATCTGACTAATTTAGTCTATGCACACATGGAAGAATAGACCAAAAATAGCTAATACTGGAAAAATTATATGAAATCTAATTATGTTAAAAACTACTAAAATCATAGAATCAAAACCAAAGTAGAAAAAAACACCAATATCAAGATAACAGAATATAAGGCTTAGAAATACACAAGTTTCTAAAAACATTTAGTCTTTATTAGTACTAAAGATGACGTCCCCTCTCAGTAGGGCAAAAGATTATTAAATTACATAATGTGAGAACAATGGATTTAATATTTGACAAAAGTTCATGGAATCCTCATGTCTAAGATCACACATTAAAATAAACGCTAAATATAAACTATGAGATAATAAAAAGAACTACAAGAAATTATGGATGAACAGTTATCTGATCCTAGTGAATGGAAGACTTTTCTAGGTATAAAAGCCAAAAATAAAAATTGCAGCCATGAAAAAGAATGAGATCATGTCCTTTGTAGGGACATGGATGAAGCTCAAAGCCATCATTCTCAGCAAAGTAACACAGAAACAGAAAACCAAACACTGCATATTCTCACTCATAAATGGGAGTTGAACAATGAGAACACATGGACATAGGGAGGGGAACATCACACACCAGGGCCTGTCAGGGGGTGGAGGACTAGGGGAGGGAGAGCATTAGGACAAATACCTAATGCATGTGGGGCTTAAATCCTAGATGACGGGTTGATGGGTGCAGCAAACCACCATGGCACATGTATAGCTATGTAACAAACCTGCACTTTCTGCACATGTATCCCAGAACTTAAAGTAAAACAAACAAAAAGAATTCAGGCTGGGCGTGGTAGCTCATGCCCACAATCCCAGCACTTTAGGAGGCCGAGGCAGGTGGATCACCTGAGGTCAGGAGTTCGTGATCAGCCTGGCCAACATGGCAAAAACCCATCTCTACTAAAAATACAAAAAATTAGCTGGGTGTACTGGCCCGTGACTGTAGTCCAGCTACATGGGTGGCTGAGACAGGAGAATCGCTTGAAACCGGGAGGTGGAGGTTGCAGTGACCCAAGATCGCACCACCGCACTCCAGCCTGGGTGACAGAGTGAGACTCTGTTTCAAAAAAAAAAAAAAGAAAGAAAAAAAAAGAATTCAACTGTGAAAAAAAGCCAAAAAAATTTTTAATTATTAATATATGTGACTATAGATATTTTGAGTTTGTAAATAAAAATCACCATAAGAAAAATTCAAATGAAAATATCAAGGTGGGAAAAATATTTCTAATACCACCAAACGAAGAGTTAATATCCTTAATACAAAATAAATCCATGTAATTGTGAGTAAAAGAAAAAACTTTCTAACACAAAAATAAGCAATGAACACGAATGGCCAATTTAAAACAGAAATGTAAAACACAGAGAAACATAAGGAAAATATCCACCCTCACTTGAAACTACACTATAAAAAGCAAATTAAAACAAGATATAATTTTTAACTTATCAAATTGGCAGAGTTTTTGTTTGTTTCTTTTTTTTTTTTTTATAGTACTTAGTGTTGTCCAGAGTGCAGACACACGAACACTCTTTGTCACAGTTGGCAAGTGCTCAGGAAGAGTCATTTAATGACACATACCGAAAGCCTTATAAAGGGCCTTCCTATTTGAGCCACCAGCTCTCGTTCTGGAAATGTATCCTAAGGAAACAACCAGAGATGTTGAAAAAAGATTCATATGTTGAAGAAGTCCGGCAGAGCATCACTAAACAATAGCCCAATATCTGGAGAATTAATTGGAGAATTAATTGCTGGATAGATTACTGATGGAAATTACAGTACCTATGAGCGATGTATAACTCACAATAGGCCCTAAGATCACGCTGTGTAGGCTTGAAAAGAACACGGCAGCATGTTTACAATATACAGACCTCTGATAAGTATCAGTCAGCTCACAAACAGTAAATCAGCATGATTCCAATTTAAAAATGTATATGACTAGAGATACTAAAAATTTTCATGTTTATCTTGTGGGTGATCTGCCCTTCATTCTTTTCTGTATTTCCAGTTTTTCTACATGAATATATATACTCCTTCTGTGATCAGGGAAACAATAAACAATTCATGGGGCATGCTGTGGAGTCAAACTGTTTGTATTCAAATCATAGCTCGACCGACAGCCAGGCATGGTGACACACATTGTAGTCCCAGCTACACAGGAGGCTGAGAGGCAAGGATTGCTTGAGGCCAGGAGTTGGAGGCCAGCCTGAGCAATATGATGAGACCCTGTCTCTAAGGAAAAACAAAATCATAGCTCTATCATTTTAAGATCTGCCACCTTGGGCAAGTTGCTTATTCTCTCTGAGCCTCAACTTCCTATTCTGTCAAATGGGGCTAATAACATGCTGTCAGGCTGCTGTGGCGATTGAATTTTACATGTATGTAAAGCACTTAGTACAGCATCTAGACCATAATAGGCTAATTATATATCAGTATTACTTTGATTCTAAAACAATAACCAGGCTGGGCACAGTGGCTCACATCTGTCTGTAATCCCAGCACTTTGGGAGGCTGAGGTGGGTGGATCACAAGGTCAAGAGATTGAGACCATCCTGGCTAACATGGTGAAACCTCGTCTCTACTAAAAATATAGAAATTGGCTGGCTTGGTGGCGCACACCTGTAGTCGCAGATACTCAGGAGGCTGAGGCAGGAGAATTGCTTGAACCCAGGAGGCAGAGGTTGCCGTGAGCTGAGATCGTGCCATGCACTCCAGCCTGGTGACAGAGGGAGACATTGTCTCAAATAATAATAATAATAAACAATAACCACCACCCCTCAACCAAACATTTACAGTAAGAGAAACTTTGATCTTATTCTATGCTAGAAGAAAAGCAGAAGTCTTCATCAAAGGCTGTAGATGCAAAATGTTAAATATTCACATACATTTCTCTCTCTCTCTTCCCCTCCAACACAAACACACACACACACACACACACACACACACACACACGAGAGAGAGAGAGAGAGAGAGAGAGAGAGAGAGAAAGAAAGATTCTCATGTCCTCGGATCCTAAGAAATTGGGGCCATCATTAATACGCAACCTATAGGAGATCATTTG
>CAUYQU010086780.1:0-12318 GCA_963574635.1 Cheracebus regulus
TATGTTGGGGGGAAATAGGGGAGGGACAGTGGGGGGTGGGGAGTTGGGGGGAGATAGCATGGGGAGAAATGCCAGATATAGGTGAAGGGGAGGAAGGCAACAAAGTACACTGCCACGTGTGTACCTATGTAACAATATTGTGTGTTCTTCACATGTACCCCAAAACCTAAAATGCAATAAAAAAAATAAAAAAAAAGAAAATAAGTGAGCAAAAGTTTGAACAGGTATTTCACACCAAAAGTAACGATGACAAATAAGCGCATGGAAATATTCTTAACATTATTGGATATTAGGAAAATGCAAATTATAACTGCAACATAATACAAATAGATATCTCCTATAATGACTAACTTTCAAAACTGGCCATTCAGAATACTGGTGAGGATTTCAAGGAACAGGAACACTCACATACAGCTGAAAAATATGAAATGATACAATCACTTTGGAAAACAGCTTGGCAGTTTCTGAAAAAGTAAACATTTGCCCAGCATTATATCCTGTCCACCTCTGGACGATTCAGGATGACAAAAATGAGAATAAGTCTGCACAAAGCCAAATAAACGCATGTTTACCAAAGCTTTATTTGTAATAGGCAAAAATTGTAAATCACTCAAATGTCCATCAGCAGTATGAAGAAGTAAGCAAACTTGGTATAGCTATACAAGAGAACATTACACAGCAATATAAAAGGAATAAACAATTCTTACATATACGGCATGAATGATTCTTAAATTAAGAATGCAAGTGAAATATATTAGGCAAGAAAGTGCAATTGCTGTATGACTCCATTTATATTAAATCCTAGGAAACACACATTCGTGTCTGGGGACAGAAGGTAGTTGAGTGGTTGCCTGGAGATGAGGTGTGGTGGTGGGAAAATGGGACAAAAAAGTTAAAAGGATTATAAAAAAGTTTGACAAGCAATCCATCTGCTCCTAATTTTGATCATGGTTTTACAAATGATTACCAATATCAAAACATCAAATTTTACATTTTGCAGTTTACTGGATATCAAATATTCTAAATAAAGCCTTTTTTTTTCTTTAAAAGAAAGAACTTTGGGATTTGTGCACAAAGTTAGTTTTAATTCAGAGTCTACTACGTTCCTTGATAAGTTTATGACTTTAGTCAGCTGATTTTCTAATTATACACTTCAGTTTTCTCATCCATAAAATGGGCAAAATGGTACTTAAGTCATGTTTGAAGATGACATAGAAGCACCTAACATAGGTTCTATGCCCATTTTCACTATCTTAGTAATTTCAAACCATGATTCTGTCTATTTCAAACTCCTGACTGGAAGAATTGCAGTGCTTCATTAAATGCAATTTTTAAAAATTATATATTTCACCTTAAGTTCTGGAGTACACGTGCAGAATATGCAGGTTTGCTGCATAGATGTACGTGTCATGGTGGCTTGCTGCACCTTTAGACCTAGTGAGTTTATATTTTAATATGTTCCCAAATGTAATACACACTGCTTCTTTCAAAATATGCCTCAAGCCATATCTTATAACTTTAAAAATTCTTATACATAAGTGGAAAAATAATGTTTTGCTTCAAAGCCTTCTATACCAAACCAGATAGCCAGTAGTAGTCATATGTATGCTGATTTTGTGTCCATATTTGTAAACGTATATTGTGCCCTGTCCATATGAAGAACTCATAAATTTGCTACATGCATGCAAGAATGACAGTATCAATGATTTTTCCTTTGTTTTGTGATTTTGTTAATGAATCTCAAAATATCTTCAGTACACATCATTTGGCAGAATGTTGTTAATCTAAACATTTGAAACATTTATTGAATGTGCATGTCATGAATCTGAAATGTCTGGAAACGGAATCTCTAGCCTCTTAGAGCAATGGCAAGACAGATGGCCAGTTGTTGCATAAGGCAATAGTTGACGAATATGCCTCTCAGCAACCTCTTAAAGCTGAGAGTCAGCATCTGGTGAGAATGCATGAGCCAGTGAGTGGACTGCAGAGTCTGGGAGGGAAGCCACTTGGCTGCTCTAAGTTACTGAGGCTTTCTTAGAGGCAGCACCATATGGATGTGTATTGAGAGAAGAGTAGCTCAAATGGAAACTGAATAAAGAGACAAGCTAAAGCAAATTAGAAACAGAAGGTGAGTAGATTTGTGAAGAACTAAAATCAGAGACCTAAACATAGCTTTTTTTCCTTTGTTATACAATGTGGATGTCATGACATTTCCCTGCCAATGCAGTGCCATTTAAGGACTGACATTGTGTGATTCATATATTCCTACACAAAGAGCTATTTTGTGATTGTTTTGGATGTCGGGGTACACATGTAGTTTTGTTCTCTACACATGTGTGTCATTCTGCTATCAACCATTTCGTTTGTAGTCTTTACTTGACAGAAAACACATGTTACCGTTTTGTTAAGAACAATGCTTAGAAACTAATGTAATGTTTCAAGCTGGTAAATGTTCAACCAATATATATATGTATATGTGTGTGTGTCTGTGTGTGTGTGTGTGTGTGTCTATATATATATGTTAATTGATCATATTCAAATGCATGATTGAGGTTACCAGGAAAGAGCATTTTCAGTGTTATTTTAAAATTCTTCTTTTCACTAGGTGTTTTCTGAACATTTGCTATAATCTGTGGTTCTGTGCTCTGACATGAAGATAGAATTTTGAAGATGAGCGTTTAACCTTGAGGAGCAGGCAGACTGTTAGCAGAGACAAGTCATGTGAAGAAGGATAGTGGTCAATTCTGTAATCATGCTATGTACATGATGTTGGGAAGCAAAGATGATACCAAGCCGAGTCTGAAGTCAGTGGTAGCAGAGGTCAAAAAGGTTTTCCTGGAGGAGTTGTGCTATGCTGATTGTGTACCCTAAAATTCATGTGTTAAAAACTTAATCCTAGTGCAAGAGTTAGGAGGTAGGGACCAATGGGAGATATCATAAGGGCTCTACCTTCATGAATAAATTAATCCTGCTATGAAAAGTGCTTGAAGGAGTGGCTTGCTCTCTTCCATTCTTCTGCCATGCAAGTACACAGCGTTCCTCCCATCTTGAAAACGCAGCATCAAAGCGTCATCCCAGAAACAGAGAGCAACGCTTACCACACACCAAATTTGCCAGTGCCTTGATCTTGGACTTTCCAGCCTCCATGAGAGAAATGAATTCTTGTTCTTTATTAATTAACCAGTCTGTGCTATTCTGTTACAGCAATAAAAACTGATTAAAACAGGTTGACATCTCTGCTAAATATTAGTTAGCCAAGTCAAACATGGTGGGAAAGGAAGAAATGCATGGAAGGAAAGCAGCATTGTTAGGAGAGACACAGAAGCTTGAGAGAGCTAAGCATTTTAGAAGAACCAGTATGTCCTGAAGTAGGTGGAGCAGTAACCGGGATGCAGCTTGGTGAAGAAGGTGGAGATGGGCTCATAGCCAAACGTTTATGTTCTTTTCTAATAATCTTGAGGGGTAAGTATGAATTCCACTCTTCGCTCTCCCTGTGCCTTCCAGTCCCTGCTGTCAGGACACCTGCTGTTTCCACGATCCTCTAAGGCCCTGGCTTCAGGGTACACTGAGATATACACCCGCACTGAGGCATACATGCCAGCTGTGTTTAGTGCTACCCCTTTCCAGGATATTTGCATTTTTAGGACTTAGAACACATAAAATCTTTTGGCATTGCATTGTTTATCTGTAGAAGAGACAGGTATTTTGAAGACTTTCTTAAATCATACTACTTTTGAGTACATTTCCTATAAGTTCAGGACAATCTTGTTTTGAGGGGACAAAAATGAGAAATCTGACCAATCAACAGCTTTCTTGGAGTTTCTGAGAGTACTTTCAGGTCTCACAACATGGAAACGGTATGTGTCTGTTTGAATACTTTCTATGTCCATATTTGCACAATTTACCTTTCTTTCACCGCTGGGGTGAGCTTTTCTTTGCTTGCTTTTTTCTTTAGTCCTGCGTTATTGGTATTCAAACTAAGGCTGCAGCAGAGGGCTTGCCAGTGGAAATTAATCTTGAGCAGCCACTTGCTACCTGCTTGCCTGAGGCACTTAAAAATTTTCTTACAGCTACCTCATGACACGGCAAATGAGAACAGCATTGTCAGCTAGGAAGAGTTTATTAGCTGTAGTTCAAACCTCCAGTAAACAGTGCACAGCAGCTCTTCTTCAATCACGACATCCAGAGGCAGATTTCTGAAATAATGCATGCAGGCTTCTGGGGAGAAATGGAAGCATCAGATCCTACTTCCCGTGGTTTGCCCTGTGCAACTCAATTTACCTGCTCGGCTTGTAGAAAGAGAATGCATCTGCCAGGCTAGAAGGAATCCTGCAGTCTCAGTCTGTGAACATTTTAGATGAATAGTTTCAGGCTTAGTATACTTTGCCTCCATTAATGGGATTATTAAGAGCATATTATCACTTCCATTCAATAGTTATATAATCTTTGCAACTCAACATATCCCCCTCATTACAGGTGCTTAGAGGTTACTTTGAAAGAAATGTATCACTCAAGAAGGAAAAAAAAAAAACTGGCTATTGAGTGAAAAATCTTCTACAATATTTATATTTGATTTTGGGAAATTTGGTTTAATTATACCATATTGATAAACTAAAACTGTCTAGGAATAGTCAATGATCTTTGGTGTTAGTAGCATATTATATCCCAAATAAGACATGCATTGCTACTAAAACCTTTATTGTGGAAAAAAATAATAGAAATGAAAATTGAGCAAATGATCTAATGGTATATAGATATATAGAACTTCCCTCTGTCACCTCCACAGTTGTGACACTATTTTATTAAAATTTAGAATTTTAACTGAAAGGTACAAAAATAACTATCATTTAAATATATATGCACATGTATAAATCTTGATATATTGTACTGAGGGTCATTTAATGTAGGCTATAAATGGAAGCAATAGCTCATAAAATAAATAAAATAAATGCTTTTGTAAACTAGAGGCTAAAACTGGATTGACACAAATCTTTTGCATGAGAACTTCTAAGGTTTACATACATTGTTCATGAGGGCAAAAGGCACTATTTTTTTTTACTTTTTTTACCCTAGGAAATCTAGTTATCATCATGTCTCATCCTTAGCAGCAATGCCCTGTTTATGGTAAGACAATTTCAGAGTAGAAGGGCCCAGAAGTCTTCTATGTGAAAGACTGCCTTTCCTCTTCCTCCAGTCCACCCAAACTATAACCAATTGTTAACACTGAGGTATTACCATTCATGAAATCTAGCATCTAGGTAGTGTACCCAGGGAAGGACAGATTAAAGTATGGGAATGCGCTGGGTACAATGGCTCACGCCTGTAATCCCAGCAGTTTGAGAGGCCGAGGAAAGCGGATTACTTGAGGTCAGAAGTTTGAGACCAGCCTGGTCAACATAGTGAAATCCCATCTCCACAAAGAAACACAAAAATTAACCGTGTGTGCTGGTGCATGCCTGTAATCCCAGCTACTGGGGAAACTGAAGCAGGAGAATTTCTTGAACCAAGGAGGTGAAGGTTGCAGTGAGCCGTGATCGCTCCACTGCGCTCCAACCTGGGAGGCAGAGTGAGTGATAATCCATCTCAAAAAAAAAAGAAAGAAAGAAAAGAAGTATGGAAATGTTAATGGGAAAAGCCAATGTTTCATAATTTCAGAAATTATTGAACATACTGAGACAATTCAGGAAGTGATCTGCCTAAAAGAATGTACCTGAAGTCCAATGGATGACTGCTATTAGAGTTTCTTTGCTTTGTCAATTCATTAGCTTCTGCCTTGAGCAAGTCATTTGCCTTTAAAGTGGTTCTAGCTTCTGTTGATGGAATAGTTTCCATGGTCCTATTACTGTGTTCGATACTTCACATGCAGTATATTTTACAGGTGAAAAAGAATAAAAGTATCTCATTCTATCACCAACTATTTCAAGTTGGAATAATTATTCCCATTCTATGGAAGAAATAAATCAAGTTTATACAGGTTACATGAGTTATCAAGCCAATAGTGCTCCTTAGTGGCAGTCCCAGAATTCAAATATATATACTTTCAAATTTTCTGTACTATATTTAGCTTATTATATCCTGAGTAGTATCATTTCAGCATGGTACTTATGCTATATTTCAAGTACTCGATATCCATGTGTAGCTAGTGGTCACTGCATTTGACACTTTATTTTCTTATCACTCTCCAAAAAAGACCAATCTCGATGACTAGTTATTTATACTCCATCTGCTTGAACATCTGGTATCACCAACTTCAAACTTTTATAACATCTTACAAATTTTGAAAGACTCCAGCCCCAACCACAACTGCACAAGCTTACCCATATCTTCTGGTAAGAATTGATCTTTTAACTGTTTTCTCATTGTGTAGTTCTTCATTACTCTTAACTTGAACCATTCTTATTATACTTATGTTTGTATTCATAAGTGTCAACTACTGTGCTATTAGCTATTAGAAGCCACAAACTGGGCCTAGTTGATCTATGGATACCACATATAGTCCTTAATGTGATGCCTTATATACAATGGTTAATCGATAACTGTCAAAATGAATCAAATCAAACAGCCAGAGAAGGAGAAACAGTAAAGCATATTTGAAAAATGATCCAATTTGTTATGTGATTTGTTTGATGTTAGAATGGTTCGATTTAGATGATATTTTAAGACTGATATCTGTAGTGTGCTAAACATTTTCTGATTTATTTACCTTCCAAAACACAATAAAAGAAAGAGGCTACAAATAAAAATGTCTGAGGATTCTACTGCTAGCATTCAAATTCGTATTGGAAAATCGGTTATTTATGTTCTTCATAAGTGCATCTATATTTATTTCAGTAACATACTCATGACTCTATCATCTGAAATGACATTTTCTGATGGCCACATTATGCTGGGTAATAGAAATCATATATATGGAAGGTAATTTCAAATGGATCAAACAATCCACATATTAAGAAATGAATGCAGAGGTAAAAAGCAACAAACCAGTAAATAGCTCATACTTGCAACTAACACAAAAAATGTCATAATTTTTCAGGCCGTTGACCATAAAAATTATGAATATCCACGTACAATCCCCAAGAGGAAAACAAATGAAAAAATAAACAGTTTTTTCAAGTCAATAAGAAACTGTGAATCAAACTGAGGCGATGGCTTTTTGATGACAACTGCATTTTACATTATTTCTTTAGCTAAAACTTCCAGCATTCTTTCCTACTGGCTTGCATTAAAGATGTATTCTTGCTTATTCTTGTTCATTAAATCGAGACACTCTTTATACTATGGTAATTTTTTAATTTATGAAAAAGAAATAAAAACTATCTTAAGCTTATCTTTAATTGCATAGTTGATATCAACACAATGGATAAAAGAGCAGATCAGAAAAAAATTGCTGTAATAAAGACTGGTTTAATTTTTCCATGATTTACAATATCTTACATAAAAAGTTACAGAGTTGATCAAATATAAGGTAGTGTTAACAGAACAAAAATATCTATTATGTTTCCATTTATAAGTGTTCACTATTGTAATTATAATTTTGGCTCACCATTATAGTTATTTTCAGTTTCCTATTTTTGTGTGGTTGTATGATTTCTTTACAGTAATGAAAGCCATAGTATCACAATTGTGATCAAAATATTATTCAGCCATTAGAGTTAGAATTAAAAAACAGCACTGCACATTCTCAATTTTTTTTTGTATTTCCATATTAAGTTTACATAATTCTCCATACTACCTTTGAGGACAGGGTTTTAATACAAGTTCAACATATTTCTGTAATGGTATTTCTAAATATATGAATTATGTTGTATTTTAATTTTGGTGTTATCAAGAAGAGTTTTACCTCCATCTCTTAATTCATCTTTGCTATCAGGTAGAAAATCAATATTTTGTGTATCTTTATACAATTGAATATTTTACTAAATTTTCTTAAGATTTGCTATTCACATTTCTTAATTTTCTTTAAAATTGAGTTGTTTGTAAAGGTGTAAAGGCACACCACTTAAAACGTCTGTCTACTTGATTATGGAGCCTTCTGTCCTTCCTTCTTCCATCTTGTATCAGTATCCAGAAGAAATTGATTTTAATCATTTTCTAATCTTTCACCAGGTGCTGAATTCCCTATTTCGACATCAATTGTGTTGTCAGTTCTTATATTTTCAGGTTTCGGTATGACTTAATAATTTCCCATTAGTAAACTGAGAATTTCATTTTATCAGATATGTCCAACCACGATGTGAAGAACACACTTTCTTTTCTCCTTTACTCAAACTAGTTCTCTGAATTTCAGCTTAACAATATCAGTATTTACATAATTATAGTGAGGCACACATCATCCTGAGGAAAGTTAGGCAGTGCCTAACATTGCTTGTCCCTTCTATTACATTGTCTTCCCTGGAGTTCCTCGGGGTCTAATTTTAAATTATTCTACTTTTATGCATTTAAAAAAATAATTCATCTCCTAATACTTTCCCTTAGAATACTTTCAGACACATGGGTATTTTCTTCTCTCACCTATGTCAAATACTCTGTCAAATGGATCTCTCCTGTCTTCCTGTTACATGATTTGTTCTTTTTTTTTTTTTTGATGGAGGTAATGTCAAGAATAAAGGTAATAATTTTGAGAAAGTGCCATGTATGTAATTGTCTTTATTTTAGGCTGCTACTGAATTGGCTAAATATAGAACTAAGGTTGGGAATTTCTTTTCTTCAGGAATACCTTTTATTTTGAAGGTATTTATTCAATCCTCTCTAGTTTCCATTACTAAGTTGAAGACATTGATAGTTACGTTAATGAATTCCTTGGAAGTCTTTAAGACTATTTCCAGTTCGTGGTATACCATAATTTGAAAAGGTGTCCCTTATTGCAGTGCTACTTTTTCTTCATTGCTTGTAAACTAGGTGCCCCTAATAGTTTGGAAACTCATGTTTTTGTTTTTTGTTTTTCAGTTTTGAGAAATTTCCTGGACTTACAGTTTTGATTGTTTCATCTCAATTTTTGTTCTGTCTCTCTCTCTCTCTCGTTTTTTTTTGTTTTTTTGTTTTTTTTTTGTTGTTGTTGTTTTTTTTTGGAGAAACAACAATTTGAGCTCTGAGTCTATTGTACTGATTCTTTAATAATCCAATAATTTCTTTCTTATTTGATTTCATCTTGTTTGTATCTTTATTATACTTTCTTTAGTATTTCCTTAACTTTGTACTCCAGGCATGTTACTTTTCAATTTTATTTTTGTATTTCTATTATTTTGTTTCTAGATGCTATTGAGTTTCTATTACTATTTTATTTTATTTATTCTTAAAATGTTGTCTTGTAACTTAAAAAAAAATCCTATTTTATTTATCTAAGGATGTGTTTTCCATTCATTTTATTGTTTGTTTTAAGTTAGGTGAATGAGCTTGCATCTATTTGCGTGCATGGATTTAGGAAATTGTGACTTTAGTTCTGGAAATTGTACTTAGTAAACAATAACCACAGTGGAAAACTTACAAAGTTTTTGGAATAATTAGTTTTTCCCAAAGTCCAGATAATGTTACTGTGCTGATCAGAAGTTGAGAGTGGAAATAGGTATACAATCTCTTTGATTTATGAGGAGGTTCCTGTTTTTTCTTTGTATTAATCCATCTTTGCAAGCTTTGTAATTAGAAGAAATTGATCTAGAAATCTGACACTGATTTTACTTTATTTACTATTTGAGGGGTACTAGTGATTTACATCATAGTTTTTGCACCACTACAGATATTTTTGTAATTGGCAAAGGCGAGCTGATATCTTAAAGTAGAACAAGAAGACTTGATTTGTTTGATTAAAGATAATAGAGAATGTGTTCACGGAAATAAGTTAATTATATGTAACACTACTTTGTGCAAAATTTAAAAATATATGCTTAATCTAAAAAGTAATGATATTTGATACCAGATTTATTGTCAACTATTTAAGGACCTTGCTCCAGAATCAAAATATGAAGTCAGATATTAATCTTCTCAATGCCAAACCAAGATGGGTAATCCAGAACATGGAGAAAAGGGATGAAGTATTTGCTGCTATTAGAAATTTGGACCTTGTGCAAATAAAACAGAAAGAAATGAAAACAACTCTCTTGCTTTTGTTCTATATTTTGTATTTCTAATATTTTTCTGAAAGAAAATACCTATGGTAAATCAATGAAAAAACATCTTCTCAGACAGGAAGAGTGGAGATGTAGTATGGAATTTCTATTCTGAAAGATTTACTGAAAATTAAAATATAGTAATATTTTACTGTATCTACAATATTATAATGCATTCCATCTTTCACTTATATTCATTTAGTTTTAAAAAATATAAAAGTTTCAGGAGTTTACATTTCTCATCTCTCTATATATAACTACACTTTTAAAATTATGATTCTGAAAAATAAAAATTTTTTTTTTTATTATACTTTAAGTTCTGGGGTACCTGTGCAGATCTTTCAGGATTGTTGCTTAGGTACACACATACCATGATGGTTTGCTGTCTCCATCCCCCTGTCACTTACATCAGGCATTTCTCCCAGTTTTATCCCTCCCCAACTTCCCCGCCCCTGCTATCACCCCCCACAACATACCCCAGTGTGTGATGTTTCCCTCCCTGTGCCCATGTATTCACATTGTTCAACACCCGCCTATGAGTGAGAACATGAGATGTTTTGTTTTCTGTTCTTCTGTCAGTTTGCTGAGAATTATGGTTTCCAGATTCATCCATGTCCCTACAAAGAACACGAACTAATCATTTTTTAATGGCTGCATAGTATTCCATGGTGTATATGTGCCACATTTCCTTTATCCAGTCTATCATTGAGGGGCATTTGGGTTGGCTCCAGCTCTTTGCTATTGTAAACAGTGCCTCAATGAACATACATGTGTGTGTGTCTTTATAATAGAATGATTTATAATCCTTTGGGTATATGCCCAGTAATGGGATTGCTGGGTCAATTGGAATTTCTAGTTCTAGATCCTTGAGGAATTGCCACACTGTTTTCCACAATGGTTGAAATAATTTACACTCCCACCAACAGTGTATAAGTGTTTCTGTTTCTCCACATCCTCTCCAGCATCTGTTGTCTCCAGATTTTTAAATAATCGCCATTGTGAGTGGCATGAGATGGTATCTCAATGTGGTTTTAATTTGCATATCTCTAATGACCGGTGATGATGAGCATTTTCTCATATGTTTTTGACTTCATAAATGTCTTCTTTTGAAAAGTGTCTGTTCATATTCATCACCCACTTTTGAATGGGTTTGTTTGGCTTTTTCTTGTAAATCTCCTTTAGTTCTTCATAGATTCTGGTTATTATCTCTTTGTCAGATGGGTAGGTGGCAAAAATTTTTTCCTTTCTGTTGGTTGCCAGGTCACTCTAATAATTGCTTCTTTTGCTGTACAGAAACTCTTAAGTTTAATTAGATCTCATTTGTCTATTTTGACTTTTGTTACCATTGCTTTTGGTGTTTTAGTCATGAAGTCCTTGCCTATGCCTATGTCCTGAATGGTATTGCCTAGGTTTTCTTCTAGGGTTTTCATGGTATTAGGTCTTAGATTTAAATCTTTAACCAATCTGGAGTTAATTTTAGTGTAAGGTGTCAGGAAGGGGTCCAGTTTCTGCTTTCTGCACATGGCTAGCCAGTTTTCCCAACACTATTTGTTAAACAGGGAGTCCTTTCCCCATTGCTTGTTTTTGTCAGGTTTGTCAAAGATCAGATGGTTGTAGATATGTGGTGTTGCTTCTGAGGCCTCTGTTCTTTTCCATTAGTCTATAGCTCTGTTTTGGTACCAATACCATGTTGTTTTGATTAATGTAGCCCTGTAGTATAGTTTGAAGTCAAGTAGCGTGATGCCTCCAGCTTTGTTCTTTTTGCTTAGGGTAGTCTTCGCTATGCGGGCTCTCTTTTAGTTCCAAGTTTAAAGTTTAAACTTTAGAAGTTTAAAGTGGTTTTATCTAGTTCTGTGAAGAAGGTCAATGGTAGCTTGATGGGGATAGCATTGAATCTATAAATTACTCTGGGCAGTATGGCCATTTTCACAATACTAATTTTTCCTAATCATGAGCATGGACTGTTTTTCCAGGAGACAGTATAATATTTTTATCTAAAATGTAGTTCATATCTTCCATAGGCATAGGCAAGAACTTCATGACTAAAACACCAAAAGCAATGGCAACAAAAATCAAAATAGACAAATGGGATCTAATTAAACTTAAGAGTTTCTGCACAGCAAAAGAAACAATCACTAGAGTGAACTGGCAACCAACAGAATGGCAAAAGAAGCGGTGGTTTGTAGTTCTCCTTGCAGAGGTCCTTTATATCCTT
>CAUYQU010086781.1:0-26992 GCA_963574635.1 Cheracebus regulus
AGTTATTTTTTTGGCGGGGGGGGGGGGGGGGGGGGGGAGGTTTTTTTTTTTTAAAACGGGATTTGTTAGAAAAAAAAAAAATCAACTGAAAAAATTTTTTATTTCACAGCCCACGCCAAATAAAAAACCAAATAAGTATTAAAAAAAACAACCCGCCCCCCCCCCCCCCCGCCAAAAAAAAAGTAGTCAAAAAAAGCTGTGTCATGTTAAAGGGACACAGCTAATCTGAAAGGCCTCTCAATGCTCAAAACCAGAATAATCTGAGCAACCACAACAACAAAAAATTAACAAAACGTAGTACTGGATCTCAACTCAAAGTATGGGATAAATATGAGTCCATATTGATGTAAACCATTGAATAAATGGGGCATATGGGGGAGGAACAAGCCTTCCTTTTATGTATAGGGAAAAAAAAGATAGCATGAGTAAATACTCCCTCTTCCTCTCCCACGGTTAAGCACTGGCTGGACTTAGTGATTCACTTTCAGACAACAGAATATGAAACAGCAGAGAAACTCGACAAACACCACTTTAAGCAACTAGTGAAGGCCACCATTCGCAGTGAGGTCATGTGGATAGCAAGCACCTGATATTATGAGAAAGGACTTTATATCCATGGTATTTTTCCAAAAATACTCTGTCAGTCTAATCATGGTGGGGGGAGGGGAGCGGTAGGGGTGGGGGGCAGGGAGCAGGAAATCAGATAAACACAAATTGGGGGACATGACCAGTACTCTATCTAACCTATTACAGTTATGAACATTAAGACTGAGAAACTGCCATAGACTAAATGTAACATGATATCCTGGATTGGATACTGGAACAGAAAAGGAGCATTAATGGAAAAACTGAAATATAAAAAAAGTCTAGAATGTAGTTAATAGTAATATACCAATGTTGGTTTCTTTTATTTGGTAAATATACCATGGTAACTTAAGCTGGTAACTGTGGGGGAAACTGAGAAGTATACAGGAGTGTTTTATCTTGGCAACTTTCCTGTATATCCAACATTGTTCTAAAATATTTGAGGTGAAAAATCTTCAAAAATACATACATTCTTAAATATATTTCCGCTTGAGTATGTAAATGGACATTCATTATCTATGTTAGAAATGACGCTAAGGTGATTTCTTCAAATACGGATCCACTGACTGAGCTTCATTTTTTTCTATAAAGTTATACCTACAAAATTACACATCTAATTTTCAATTTTAGTTTATTTAAGAAGTGATTATTTGAAGGAACTGAAAAACCTTCTGATGCCACTGTCATTTTAGAGTTACTATTTTTTCAATCCTTTACAGCTAATGTGTTATATTAAATGAGTTTAACATTCATTAAAACTTGTAATAAATTGTAAGTAATGAATACATAAAAAGCGAGAGAATAGCAAAATGAATATTCACGTACACATTACTTGGCTTCCACTTTTAATCAATGTCTTTCCGATTGCAATATACACTTTCTGAAACATTTTAAAGCAAATCCCAGTCATGTTTTACCACCCATGCTTGTGGAACATCCCAAAAATTGTAAGAACTTTCCTTTACATAACTACCATGCCTTTATCACAACCAACAAGATTACCTCTAATGCTACAGTAACATCTAATTCTTGCTCCATATTTTAATTTACTCAATTAGAAAGCTCCTTTTTCTAGCAAATCACTTCAAGAAGGATTAAATTTGGTTTTAAAAAACTGGAGCTTTCATACTCATTTCAGTGCACAATTATCCCAATCTGATTGGTGATATGATTGAGACAGACATAGCTAAAAGATGTAAAACGTCTTTATTGGTAAAGAATGTGGAAGTTTTGCTGTTTTGGAAACCATTATTAAAATGAGTAACGTAACAGGGAAAAAAAAAAAAAGACCAATCAAATGCCCAACAAAAAAGAAACAGATTAAACTGAGAGAACTGTACAAAGAGAAAGCTATGCCCCACATTATCCCTGTAGGCAATGGGGTGCCACTGAATGATTTTGGCCCAGGCAGTGTTAATAGTTTCTTTTCCCACTTTTGACTGAAAGATTAACTAGGAGGAAATCTTAGCAAATTTGAGAAAGGTATTACAGTATTTTAAGCAGGAAAATTTTGTCCTAATCCCATTATTTCTCTTGAAGTGAAGGAAGTTCTGCAAACTGAAGCCAGCCCTGGCTTCTCTCTATCCCGTGTTCACTCCCCTACCCCCAGAGGAGAAGTTTAAAAATCAGAACGTGGACATGCATATCCACTCATTATGCTGCTGTGAATATTTGGGAGCAAGAGAATAGGACATGCCCATAGGAAAACATGTTTTCAGTTGTTCACAGCAGCATTATTCATAATAGCCAAGTTTATCAACGGATAACTAAAACTTAGTATATCCATACACCTGAATGGTAGTCAACCATAAAAATGAAGTGCTACATTCATATGCTACAGACAAGCCTTGAAAACATTATGCTAAATGAAAGGAGTCAATAACAAGATCGCCCATAATGTATGATTCTACTTTTAATGTCCATGCTATGAACAGAATGGTTGTATACCACCCAAAAATATACATGTTGTCATGCTAACCCCTAATGTGATGATACTAAAAGATGGGGCCTTTGGGAGGTGATTAGGTCATGAAGTACCACCCTAACGAGTAGTATTAGTGCCCTTATGAAGACATGCAATTGAGCAGGATAGACTTGGGGCGGTGGGGGACGGGGACGGGGACGGGGATGGGGACATGCAGAGCCTGCTTTCTCACTCCCTGCTCTCTACATGTGAGTATACAAGAAGAGCGGTATCTGCAAACAAGGGAGAAAGCCCTTAGATACTACATCTGCCAGCACCTTGATCTTGGACTTTCCAGCCTTCAATACTGAGAAATTTCTGTTAGTTACCTGGTCTACAATATTTTTGTTATAGTAGTCTAAGCAGACTGAGACAGTTTAGAATAGACATAGCCATAGAGACAAAGTTGTTGCCAGAGGTGGGGAAGAGGGACTAGGACATAATTGCTAATGGGTGCAGGGATTTTTAGGGAGTGATGAAAATATTGTGAAATTAGATCAAGGCAACTATCATACAACCTTATGAATATAGTAAAAACCACTGAATTGTATACATTCACAGAGTGAATTGATAGCATGCAAATTATATCCCAATAAACTGTTGTTTTTAAAAAAGAAGCTATGCTTGAAGAATTGAAGTAAACAAAATGAAACTTAAAGTGGCTTCTCGTGGCCTGTAGACTTCCATGAGAGGCAGGAGATTTTACCCTGATGGTTTTAGTACCCCTACACTAGGTCACATGGGTAGGAACAGCTGTACAGATGATCTCTGCAAAGATTATACAACTTGGAGAATTAAAGGGACTAAGACTATAAAGAGCTTACTCTCACAAGGCTTGATGGAGGCAAAGCACTTGGAGAAAATAAGCACCAGCAAGCCTCAGGGTCTGAGAGATCTCCAGGTACAACTCCCAAGGGTCCTTGTGTAGTCACAGAATCTACTTTATCTCCAGATTATGAATCACCAGGGTATCAGTGAGGAGCCTTGGTTTTGTAAGAGCTCCGGCAGGTGTTTCCAGTGGTTGTTTTATGTCCCACTAGTCAGATAGTCCAAGCTGGTTAACCAGTTAAGTCAGGTGTAAGCCATCAACCTAACATCGCTAAACAACACAAACAAGCTAGCACTGGTATATTTTAAATGACTAACTTGCCCACTAGTACTTACCTTGGCCAAGAGTCAGCTCCTGACTTCCAGATAGCTCCAGAAATAAATAGAGCTGTACAAACCCAGCTGTAAAATATCTCAATCATAAATAGCCTTTAACTGCTGTGGCCTGGGAAAGAAGTTCCAAGTTTTAAGCCTCAGGATATTTTTATTCTTTCAGTTGACCATTCAAAGAATGACTGCTACTTGAAAGGCATGGCATCAAGGAGAGGTGAAGGTCACTGTGGCTTAATGTGGAATTATGTGACCACAGGCTGGCCTGGCACTCCAGATTAGCTCAAGTGGGATTCGACATTTTGTGGCCTAGGTGGGCAGAACAACGTTTGTGCTTTTAAAACAGAAAGACGACTGGATGTGATGGCTCACACCTGCAATCCTAGCACTTTGGGAGGCTGAGGCAGGCGGATCGCCTGAGGTTAGGAGTTCAAGACCACCCCAACCAACATGCAGAAACCCCATCTCTACTAAAAATGCAAAATTAGACGGGATTGGTGGCCCATGCCTGTAATCCCAGCTACTCAGGAGGCTGAGGCAGGAGAATTGCTTGAACCTAAGAGGTGAAGGTTGCAGTTAGCCGAGATCGTGGATTGTGCCATTGCACTCCACCTGGGCAACAAGAGCAAAACTCCATCTCAAAAATAAAATAAATAAAACTGAAAGACATCGGTTCTGCATGTCCTGCAACAATAATTCTCAGCCAAGATGATTTTGCCTCTCTAGGGATATTTGGGGCTGTCTTTAGACATTTCAGTTGTCACACCAGGGTTGGTGGGTACTGTAGACATCTAGAGGATAGAGGCCAGCAATGCAAGTAAATATCCCACAGACACAGGACAGCTTCCAACAAAAGAACCATCCAGTCCAAAATTACAGGGGTAACCTATAATTCACAAGGTGAATCTACAAGGTCAAGTCATTTCCCCATCATGTAGTCTAGTTTGGTCTGACTGGTTTCATCACATATGAGAAAAAAAACCTTCCTTAGGAGACAGGCTATTTAGGCTTAAGAAATTCCATAATGCAAAGCTAAAGATGCCTGTCCAATAGAGAAGATGGAAGCCTCATCACTAATCAGAAGGCACACACAATTTAGTACTGTAGCGAACAAAACAAAGAGGAAGGGGAAAATGAAGTTTTTTTATTTTGAATTTGCTGAGGGAGAAGGAAAAGGCTCTCAGATACTGTCAGGGGACTGTGACAACCGCCACTGAAAATTTACTTTACTCAAACACCAAGTCTGTGACACAAGGCCATATGCCGAAGTGGGCTTTTCCCATAACATGGTAGAGCCAAAATTACTGGGCAAATATTCTCAATAGAATTAAATTAAATGGGCATCCATTGGTCAGCATCACAATGAAGCTAAAAGTAAAGTTTGCCCATTTCACTGGCATAATTTTTTGGCAGCAATACAACCTGGATTCTAAGAATAATTTCACTGGAGAAAACTGGTCTAGAGGCTTAGAATTGACTTATTTGCTAAATTATGAGCCTTCTGATGTAAAAACCTTACATGCTCCATTATTACTTTGCGTGCTTCAAAAGAGAACCTGGTTTTAAAAACTTAACATTGAACTAATACATATGCTGAAGTCCCGAAGAAATTTCACCCGTTCTAGGCTGCAACTGTGAGAAGAATGCCAATTCCACCCAGGTGTCTCCAACCAGTTTAATGCGACTGAACCAGTGAGAAACAAGGGAGAACTCCAAAACCTTTGATATTTAACTCACAAGAGCAGAAGAATTCAACTTTGAACAGATCTATACTTTCATCTTACAAGGGGGTTAATATCTGAACTTTAAATTCTGGGTTAAAGTGAGAGATTAGACACATACATCTTTATTACCTTCCTGGAACCCAGCCATAACTACAGCAACTTTTTTTTTTTTTTTTTGAGACAGAATTTTGCTTTTGTTATCCAGGCTGGAGTACAGTGGTGCAACCTGCGCTTCCCTGGTTCAAGCCTCAGCCTCCCGAGTAGCTGGGATTGCAGACGCCACCACCATACCCTGCCATTTTTTTTGTATTTTTAGTAGAGACGAGGTTTCACCATACTGGCCAGACTGGTCGGGAACTCCTGACTTCAGGTGACTCATCCTCCTCAGCATCCCAAAGTGCTGGCATTACAGGAGTGAGCCCACACGCCTGACCGGGATTTTTTAAGTAAAGTTTTTTTGGAATAATTTTAGATATACAGAAAATTTGCAAAGATGGTACAGAGTTCCCATATACCCTTCGCTCAGCTTCCTCTACTGTTAATATCTTACATAACCATCACACATTTATCAAAACTAAGAAATTAATATTGGTACAGTATGGCAAAAAAAAAAATCCTATACATGTTATTTGGATTTTACCAATTATTCTACTAGTGTACTTTTTCTGTCCTAGGATTCAATCCTGGACACCACATTGCATTTAGTTGTCATGTCTTATTAGTATCTTAGTTTGTTCTCCTCTAACAAAATACCTGAAACTGAGTAACTCATTTTAAAAACTGAGATTTCTTTCTTACCATTGTGGAGCCTGGGAAGTCCAAGATCAAGGTGCCAGCAGATTCAGTTGTCTGGAGAGAGCTGCTTGCTCTGCTTTCAAGATGGCACCTTATCACTGCACGCACCAAAGGGTAGAAACACCAAGTCCTCCAGTGGCGAGACAAGCTGAAAGCTGTATGAAGGCTCTTTTATAAGGGCCTTAACTCCATTCACCAGGGAGAAGCCCCCATGGCCCAATCACCTCTTAAGGGGCCCACCTCTTAATCCTATCACATTGGCAACACCTGAATTTTGGAGGGAACGAATTCAAACCATGGTAGTGTCCTCAACTCTGAGACACTCTCTCAACAGCAAAAGGATTTTTAAAAGAGATGGAAACACAGAAGAACATAGCAAAGAGGGAGGAGGAGGAATAACAAAAATGTGAAATCTGAATCATAAATCAGGAAAGGGCAAGATAAACAAACTGACGTATGCTACAGATTTTTCAAACAGCTCTGTTCCTGAAAGTGATAAGGGGAAGAGAATGGGAAGAAGAACTCTTGGGAAAAAGTATTTGAGAACCCTCGAAACCTTCTCTGCTTCATGGTGCTAGGAAACTGGCCCTCACCCATCCTAGATGAGGTCTAGAGGTTTAAACTCTAAACTGTGGTCTGCAGTCTTGAGAATGCCAGGTGCAGGTACTTTGAACCATTCAAGAGGAAACTGGTTACTGTTTTGGCTGCAAGGAAGAGCCCTTAGCAAATTAATAACTCTCATCTGGTTAATCTTCACTTGAAACAATTTATGAATTTTTGTTGTGACAATGTGACTGAAACCACAAATGATACTATTGTGATTATTTATCTATTTGGCTCCTTGTTAAAAGATTTATGAAATGTGATTTATTCCTTACTTTCAAGTGAGACATATCTTTAATGTAAGTGTAAACTTTGACTTGTATCAGTTCATTTGCAATCTTTGAACAATCAGATTTAGGGTTCTTACCTGGTCATATTATTTCCTTCACCTGGAATCAGTCCCCCATTATCTTGATGCCTAGCAATATTCTATAATTCTCTTCAGTCACCCCCAAAACCCACCCCTTCATGGCATTGATTACTTTTCAAACATATTTATGTGATTGTCTGACTTCTAGCACCCACCCTTCTGTATAATGTGTATGTATACATGTATCTCTTAATCGTCTTCTGTCTAGGTTTACTCCCTAATTATCCCATATGTACTATTCTTCATTCCTCTGCCCAAGAGTAAACTGCATGAACCCAGGAATCATGTTTCGCATATCTTGCTTTTCGTATTATGCTTAGCAAAACTCTAAGCTCACAATATATCAATGTTTTACAAAATATGGTTAAAATTCCCTGCCTCATATTTACCAAGAGTTTCTAAAGAGCATATTATTAAGTTCTGGTGACAGTGGTGATGGTTGTATAACAATGCAAATGTACTTCATTCAACTGGTTAAAAAGGTTAAAATGGGAACCTTTAGGTTAAGCATATTTTACCACAATAAAGAATTTCAAAGCACATTATTATTTTATTTTTTACCAGGAAAATGTGCACTTTATTGAATGCCATTGTAGAAAAGTGTGTGAGGATAAAGGGCTGATATAGGACTCACCTCGGGGCCACGTGAGGAATGGAAGTGGAGCACTTGGGAAACAGGTCACAGGCAGAGCCCCTGGCCTGGATGATTCCTCTTGATCTATTGATAGACTTGCAAGATCAGTACTGGGATGATAAGCAAAATGGTCATGATGATGCCCAAAATCAGGGCCCAGGTGTTCAGGCACTTGATGGTGGAGGCGTAGGCCTGGGCCCCGGTCAGGTCACCAACCATCTTCCTGTTCCTAGACTTCACGGTGTAGGCGAATGCTATGAAGCTCAGGCAGCAGGAGTTCATGAAGAGGATGTTGAACAGGGACCAGACGACATGGTCGGGCACAGAGGTTTCACTGCGGATATGGATCACGGTGGATGTCGGGGGAGCAGGGTTATGGGGCGCCCCCAGCACATCCACCTCATGCTCTTCCTTCAGCATCTCATAGTTGGGGGTACAGTCAGCGTTGGTGGGAGTGAAGAAGGTTTGGACAGTGTGGTTCATGGTGTCCAGGGAAGACCAGCTGTGGTGGGGTTGCTGGGATGGTTCTCAGTGAGTCCTCCCTTTCCCCACTAGTTTCGATTTCTCAGCCTCTTCCTTTTCCTGGCACTCATCCTTAAAGCACATTATTAAACCCAGTGAATTGATGAATAAGGACCTGCAGGAACAGTGCCTGGGAAATTACATTTCCATGGTTCTCCAAGTTTTTCTTATGCAATCTGGTCTGAAAAACCATCACATTAGATAGCCGGTAAATACCTGTGGTTTTGCTTGATTGACTGATTGATTGATTGGAGACAGTGTCTCTCTCTGGCACCCAGGCTGGACTGCAGTGGTGCAATTATGACTCATTGCAGCCTCAACTCCCCAGGTTCAAGCAATTCTTCTACCTCAGCCTCCTGAGTATCTTGGACTACAGGTGTGCACTATCATGCCAGGCTAGGGTCTTGTTCTGTTTTGTTTTTGTTTTGTTTTGTTTTTGTAGATACAGGGTCTCTCTGTGTTGCCCAGGCTTGTCTCTAACTCCTGGTCTCAAGTGATCCCCCTGCTTTCGCCCTCCAAAGTACTCAGATTACAAGTGTGAGCCACCAAGCCTGACCTTGTATGATTAATCACTGAGAACTTTCAACTACATTTTGATTATACACAATGCTCAGGAAGCTAAGTAAAGCCACCCCCCAAAAGTCTTTACTGTCTAGAAATATTAATTCTCTACAAGCTCCCATTTTAAAAGCCTTTTATGAAAAGAACTTCCTATACATATTCTCTACTTCATGAAGAGTGTATAAGGAATCATGAAAAATATAAAAGCGAATAAAAGTGCAACATAAATTATCAGCAACGTGACCACAGACACCCTATATGCCCCTGCATGATTTTGACCAACTTCATCAACCTTCAAACAAGGGAAATGGTCTTGGTAGGAACAAAGACATTTTAAAGCTCTCTCATCTCTCAAACTGCTATTATGAGTGCCACATGAGCAGTGGTTTGTTGAATGGAATGATCATAAGCAGAGGTTTGCTGAATTTAATGATTCAAGGTTTTCTGAATATGCTTGATGGAGATTGACTACTATATTAAACCCAGCATCTACTTTAAATGATTGAAAACCCTGAAATGGTGCTGAGATACATCTTACTCTCCATCAAGCATGTAGTCAGGCAGGATTTCATATGTTTAACCTCCCACTAGACTTAACTACCTCTAACTGCTGGGGAGATCGATTTATCTGTAGATGTGTGGCTGCAAGAAATAGTCTCAGACTACATCTGAGGGTGGCTGGTAGCCCAGGGCTCCAAACAGAAAGTTTTTGAAGGTAACCTGGGAAAATATTTGGAAACTCTGAGGCAGTGTGTCACTGAAGGCAAAGCTGTAGGCAGAGTGGAAAACATTGCTCTGGAAAGCAAAATGATGAGGCTATTCAAACCATGTAACTGGACAGAGTTACTTGACATGCATGGTAAAGTCAACATAGGAGCCAAAGCTAAATCACAGAGATGTGAATTGAAGAACTGAGTGAACAGAGGTATCATCTATAAACACAAGGAAGTAAGCAGAGGATGAAGCCCTGGGTTACAAAAGGAATAAGCTTATTTAGAAACAGAAAATACAATGGTGTTTGCCAGAGGCTGAGGGGAGGAAGCTGGGAGGAAAACGAAAGTTTTTATTCAATAAGTGTAGAGTTTCAGTTGTGCAAGATGAAAAAGTTCTAGAGATCTTTTCCACAGCAATGTAACTATCATTAACACTGCTATACCATATACTTAAAAACGGTTACAATAGGCCAGGCACAGTGGTTCATGCCTGTAATCCCAGCACTTTGGGAGGTCGAGGCGGGTGGATCACCTGAGGTTGGGGGTTCAAGACCAGCTTGACCAATATGGAGAAACTCCATCTCTATTAAAAATAAAAAAATAGCTAGCTGAGTGTGGTGGTGCATGCCTTTAATCCCAGCTACTCAGGAGTCTGAGACAAGAGAATTGCTTGAACCCGAAAGGCGGAGGTTGTGATGAGTTGAGATCACACCACTGCACTCCAGAATGGGTAACAAGAGCGAAAGACCATCTCAAAAAAAAAAAAATGGTGACCATAGTCATGGTCAATTTTGTGTTTTTACCATAATAACAATAACAACAATAAAAATAATGGGCTTATATAGATTGACTTAGAGACAGTGGCCTGCGGTGGACAACATCTTATAGCTCTTCTTTATACTCATATTCAACAGATTGATCTTTCTTCATATTATCACTTGAACTAATAGAAAATTTACATCACTGTTACCTGACAAGGGTAAACACTCAGAAAAATATGTTTATTTTTATCATCCCCAATTATATTGAGCTTCCACAGAGATGTGACCACACATTTAGTGCTGTCAAGTATGTAGTATTTGATAGATAATAGTCCTTCCTGGAAAACACTTAAAAGATCATAATTTTAAAAATCATTTTTTACCATTTGTCTGGCTAAAATTATAATTCATCCGAGCAAGTGGTTTTAAGTTGGCTTCTAATAAACTCTCACAACCACCTCATTCCCACTTGAAACAGATGTCTGAGTTGAAAAATATTCATGGCTGTGTTTCAAAAATGTGCCAAAAATATTAATATTTAAGATAAAAATATAGTAATAACCCATGCTTCTATGCTAGTCATAATCTACTGTTTGCCAAATTTAAAGCCTTTGCTTTAAAAACCTTAACATGTCAATGAAATATTTTTAAAATAAAATAATATTAGAAGATGTAACTTACTGGCTACTTACTAAGCCTCACAACAATCCTCCAAGTTAAGATTTATCCTGTTTCACAGGAGGAAACTGAGGCTCAGAAGGATTAAGTAACTTAATCAAGTCACACAGCCTGAAGGCCATAGATCCTAACTTGAAAGCTAGATCTGCCCAACTTCAAAGCCTGTCCTTTTTTCATTTCTCAGCCCTGCTTATAAAGAAGTCAAAACCCTTGGAATCATGCATAATGGATTAGAACCAGTAAACTTGAAATACTTTCTAACATTCTTTGGTTACGTCTATTAAACTTCTAGGCACTTAGATGTTGAAAATGGAAAAGTTTTAAACAATTAACTGTGCCAGAAATAGTACCCAGAACAGTTCTACAATTGATTAGTTTACTATCCATCTAGGTCTATCCTTACTAAACTTAGTAGTAAATAGAAAATTGAGAACCACTAAGTCATCCTCAAACATGTTGACCAGATTAATCTTCTCATTAAACAGTGCTCACCAAACACTTTTGCTCATACACCACTTTTGGTTAAAAAAAAAAAAAGCCTCTATTTGCTAGTTATCTATTATTACATAGCAAACTACTGCAAAATTTAGTGCTTTCAAAAAATCATCATATTATTAGAGCTCACAATTTTGTTAGCCCTACTCAGCTGGATGACTCTTCTACTCCTTAGATAAAGTCTTTCAGTGGTATTCACTTAACAACTCAGCCAGACTGGTCAGAGGGGGTTCAATACCACTTCAGTCACCTTCCTGGTTCCTTGTAGGGGACAGCTGGAACATGGGGTTCATCTGGGCCCTTCTGTCTGTCCATGAGATCTGACGGCCTTTCCACATGGTCTCCCCAGCAGATTCTTCACACTTCCATCATGAGACTCAAGACTTCATGAGTGAGTGTTGTCTAAAAGCTGAAGTGGAAGCTGAATCACTGCAACCTCTGCCTCCTGGGTTCAAGCAATTTTCCTGCCTCACCCTCCTGAGTAGTTGAGATTACAGGTGTCCACCAGCATGTCCAGCTAATTTTTGTAATTTTTGTAGAAAGGTGGTTTCGCCATGTTGGCCAAGCTGGTCTTGAGCTCTTGGCTTCAAGCGATCCACTCACCTCAGACTCCCAAAGTGATAGGCATACGCTGCAATTCCCAGCCAAAAATAAGGACTGGTCACAGACACTGACATACCATCACTTTCACTATATTCTATTGGCCAAAGTAGTCACAGAGCTGGCACAGATTCACACAATACAAATCCCCACCTCAGTGAGAGGAGTTTCAAAAACTTTGAAACCAATTTTAATCTTCCATACCATATTATAAATATATACTGGTACTACTGAACATTGCATGAACCATTGCAAAACACACACAAAGTAGGAAATGGTTAGGGAAGAAACAAACACATAAATCAATATGCCAACATTTTCTTCCCATGGCATTTGAATCATTTTGTACATCTCCTAAGGTGAACACACTTCCACTATGGAGTCTACTGCTCTACCTTCCTGCATCTCTATTCATTAATTCAGCAAATATATAAAGAGAGCACCTTATATGCAAAAGACATATTACACACTGCTGAACGAATGAATAAACATGAACTTCACTCTTCAGGAATTTACAACCCAGTGGAAGAAAAGAACAGTAAATAATTACAACTTGCATAAAAAGTATTGCTAACTAGACCTGGGGAAGTCAAGAAAATAGACACAAACCAATCTTTCTGGACACTAACTTGTGTGTTATTGTTTTCATGAGTGGGCCATAGTTCTGCTGACCTCAAAAGACTGCAAACTCCCTGAAGACAGGACAATATGTACATTCTTTTTGTTGTCCTACACTAAATGCTTAGTTAATATTTGAATTGATGGATGTAATTGATTAGATCTTTTTCACCTAGGATGAAAAACGGTCCCCATAACCACAACCAAATTGTTGACTAAAAGGGTGAGTAGGCCGGGCGCAGTGGCTCACACCTGTAATTCCAGCACTTTGGGAGGCTAAGGCAGGCAGACCACAAGGTCAGGAGTTCGAGACCAGCCTGGCCAATATGGTGAAACCCCATCTCTACAAAAAATACAAAAATTAGCTGTGTATGGTGGCACATGCCTGTAGTCCCAGCTACTCAGGAGGCTGAGGTAGAAGAATCACCTGAACCGGAAGGAGGAGGTTGCAGTGAGGCGATATTGTGCCACTGCACTCCAGCCTGGGTGACAGAGCAAGACTCCATTTCAAAAAAATAAAAACAATGTGGGTAGACGGATAACAGAACAGAAGTAATCAGCCCAAATTTATCAACACTCATAGAAATATAATAATGATTTATATCTGACAGCACTTAAGAGATTACAGTAAGCTTTTACGCGTATTCATTCATTAAGTAACCAAGATATTAAGAACAACTTTTTGGCCGGGCATGGTGGATCACACCTATCACTTTGGGAGGCTGAGGTGAGTGGATCGCTTGAGCCAAGAGCTCATGACCAGCCTGGCCAACATGGCGAAACCACCTCTCTACAGAAAACACAAAAATTAGCTGGGCATGGTGGCAGATGCCCGTAATCTCAGCTACTCAGGAGGGTGAGGCAGGAAAACTGCTTGAACCCAGGAGGCGGAGGTTGCAGTGAGCAGAGATCGTGCCACTGCACTCCAGCCTGGGTGACAGAGCAGGAAAAAAAAAAAAGAAAAAAATTTTAAATGAGAAAAACAGGATTTTCTATATTCTTCTTAATAGTACGTCACGGAACATTCATCATCATGTCATTTAATTACCTTATTCACCTGGATGTTTCTGAGAAGTACATATACAACCAAAACCTCTTAGAGAACCATGGACAGAGGAGAGGGGAAAGTAAACCATTTCCTTCCTGTGTGTGAACACAGTTAGGCCCACCTGTCATAAGTAACCATCCTTACTTTCTGAATCTGCTGAGAACTAACCCAGACAACATAGAGTTTGACTGCCGCATGAGGGCCGACAAATAAAATATTATCACTATCATCAGCCAATAGTTCCTGAGCACTTACAGCATTCAAGATATGGTGTAGTGATAGACTCTGTGAAATTCTTGATAGAGTTAGTTGGCAGAAGGGATTACTGAGGATAGTCCCTGGAGACCTTTTAGAACAAGTTCGATAAAGCATCTGTCTTAAGTGATTTAGGTGGAGCTGGACCTGGAAACACAAGGGAAATGAGTGATGTCTCAGGTCACCATCATTCTGTCTTTCCATGACATTTATAAAAACTAAGATAGAACTGTTGGCTTTTAGAGATAGAGAGGTTTGACCTATTCCAACCCTCTCATTTTATGCTATGGAGACTGAGACCCAAACAAGTGAATTGACTTGCCCTAAGATACCTGGCTCAAAGTTACCAGGTCTCCTGGTTCCTGTTAGTTCCACATTCTTGGCATCAACTCCCCAAAGTCAACATGAGTATGTGACTTTTAAGTTATGCTAAGAGACTCAGATGTAGTGATTTTGTGATCCAGTCTTCTAATACTTTACCTTTACAAAGTAAAATGCTTATGAAAGAAAACTAACCCTATTTTCAAATGAAGAAATTGAAGCTTAATTGATGAGTTTAACTGATGTCAGTCAATGACAACAAGACTTGAAATACATAAGTCCTGATTCTGGGACTGTGGTTAGTATCATCATCACAGTTACAACAGAAAGTGCCCACGTTTAAGGAGCAGTAGCAGGGGCGAGGCTGAGTGTTCCAACACTGCGGGCAGCCCCGGCTATTAGTAGCTGGAGAGCTCAGAATGGAAAAGCAAGATGCATAAAGAATGCTCTGATTTCAATATTTCAGTCCATGCATCTGCTCCTCCTTCTATTCCTTGTTCCCTCTTTCATGACACCTAGATTTCCTTTGGTATTTAAAACAATAAACTTAATATCACCTCCCTTCTTTTTAAAAATCCTATCCTCAAGCAAAATCTGTCAGACAAAAATATTATCTATTTACAAGGATCCAAGCTCTTACTTGTGTTAAATTCTTCATCACTGGGAATAAGTCATGAGGTCCTGTTTCATCTTCCCTTCTTCCAGCAACACCTGGCGTCAACTGTAGGTGATTTTCAGAGCCTCCCCAGCTTTGGAACACTAACACCATGTCAATCAAACAACATTTATTATGTTGTAGCTCTATCTAGATATCATAGGCCTTTGATTTTATCCTTTCTTCCTTGATGCTGGCCATTGCCCTAGCAAAATTCCAACTATTGATTCATTCTCCATAGGCTCATCCTCATACTAACCTATGGTTCAAGCCTCCCACTGCCATCTTCCCTTCCTACACTTTCACTGTATCCTTTAGAAACTCTATTCCATTATCAATAATTTTTTATGCCCTCAATCTCTGTGAAAGGCATTTACTCCACTTTTTGCCACAACTGAATTATGACATTTTCTCCAGGATCTACACCTCTTCCCCATTTTCAAGTAACTTGGAACCTCTATGCATCATTTTGAAGACCTCTGAAGTGAAGTCAGTTCTCTCTTCTATGACCATATGGCAGAGTCAGCATTCTCCTAGTTGCTTATCCCATTTAAAGCAATTACCCATCCACTTTCTGAAAAACCCTCTCATCATTTGATGTACATGCCACTACAGATTTGTCTCATCTCTAATATCTTCTGTCACCACCAGCACCCTCTCCAATTGATTGGTTAGTTCCTGGAGCTTTCGTCATCCATCTGTTTTTCCACCCTAACCCCTCCACTAACATGGGGGACATTAAATATGTATATAGGTGAGTTTCCGAGACCTCACACTTCCTTGAACTTCTCTATTCAGATGAGATCTCTCCACTCTTCCTCAGCTGTGCACCCCAATGACCACAGCTTGGAGCTTGCCAGCACCAGGATTGCTCTATTGCATTAACCTTAAACTCTAGCTATTCCCTATGACACTTACCTCTAATCCAGTCCATTCTCTCATTTGCCTTCTTCTACGGCACTTACACTCTGAAGTCATCATAAGCTCCATTCTCTTAACTATTCCCCATTCTCAATGGAACCTCTATGCATCCTTTTCCCTTTTACAAGGCAAGACCTTGTACAATTCACATATCCACTCTCCAAACAATATGCTCACTCACTCCCTTGTCTTACTGTCTTTCCACTGTACTCCTCTGACAGAATCTGGACATGGATTGATCCAGTCATCAATCTCCTTGGCTCCCTCAGGAGAGTTGGAGGCTAAAGTTGGGTTGATTTCAGACTGGGACTCAAGTATGTCTGAATCCTCCTTTACTGTTGACCCCTTCCTTCACCCCTGCACAGAAAGAGCCACAGAAGAATGGGAGTCGAAAGTGTCTTTTGTTAATAAGCAAATACTTGGCAACTTCCACTAAAGGGCTCCTTGTTAAAAGCTTACAGAGGAAGATTTGAACATGAAAGCTAAGAAGGGAAGTTAATGTTGGCGTTACCCTCCCCCTCAGGTAACTGCCCTTCTCCAGACTTCTTGGTCAACACACTAACTTACTGGAGGATAACAGAGAGAGTCGTTTTTGCAGGATGCTTTAGTAGGATGTACCTTGTCTATGTGGATTGCATGTTGCAAATACAACTGGAATATACAGATTTACAGGATGCTGCTGGCTATAGAACAGAAGTTAGTCAAGGAATCTTCCTACATGAGTGACAAATCAAGCATAAAAACTAAGGAGCCGTAAACAAAAGTGGCTTCATCTGAGCTGACATGTACTGCTAAAATAGTGCTCATCTTTTCTTCCAACACTAGAAATGTCCCTGTAGAGGGAAAGTACCTTTAGGAAGCTGCATATATCAGGTTCAGGGTCACTCTGAAAGAAAATAGCTTTAAATTTTAACTAGTAAAGCTTGTTGTTGGTAAGACATATAATTAACAGGAGTTTGTTTTGATAATCCACTCCTTTGTAGTATTGCAAAAGTCTTAGTGAGACCTCCTTCCTTCTCCTCCCTGAATCTAAGATGACAAAATCCATAGTTTCAAGGGCAGAGTAAATGAATAGATAAAAAGACCTAGAGATTTGGCCAGGACTGATCAAGCCAAGGTATCAGGTAGAAGAGGTAATATCCAGCCTGGTCAGATGGATTTGATACTGACCATTTATACTTACCCCTGACTGCATGTGCTTTCTTAATGGACTTCTCAGTGCTACAGAAATTAAGAAGAGGAGTACATAGATAAACTCTTCCTCTAAGGCACAGTAACACTACCTGCTGAAGAATAGGCCCCTGACAATGCCACACTTTAATCTGGCCAATCACATAGGGTGTTCCTCCTCTCTTGGAGAGGGGTGGGTACTTACAAAGCAGTGAATAGAAAAAAAAAATGTTAAATAGAAAAATTAAATGCTCTGCTTCCTTTATCAGTCGGGGTTGTCCAGAGAAACATAAATAAGGGAAGATGATAAATAGATGATAGATACATAGACAGATTTTTTTAAATTGATATTGTGGGGCCTGACAAATCTGAAATTCACAGGGAGCCAGCAGGCTGGAACCTGAGATAAGCATTGATGTTGCAATCTTCAGTCCAAAATCCATAGTTCAGATAGGCAGTTGGAAACTCAAGCAAGAGATGAGGTTGCACTAGTCTTGAGCCTAAAATTTGTGGCTCAGGCCAGAAGGTTGGAAACTCAGATAAGATTTGTATGTTACAGTCTGGAGGCAATAAACCTTCTCTGGGAAACAGTGTTTGCTCTTAATATCTTCCACCAATTGGGTAAGCCCACCCACATTGATGAAGGTAATCTCCTTTACTTAAAAATCAATGGATTGTAGACGTTAAACACATTTACACAATACCCTCACAGTAACATCTAGTCTAGTATTTGACCGAATTACTGGACCCCATTGCCTCACAAGGTTGTCACATAAAATTTAACCATTACACTCTCCTATGATAAGGTGAGCCTAAGAAATAGCACAACTATTGGCCTTGCTACCCTCTATGTGTGTGTTTCAATCACAGATGCATCCTCAGCACTTCTCAGAAGCACTGTTACAACTTTCTACCGACACTTCTCCCACTCATCTAGTAGCTACTCCAAATCATTACTACCTTAACTTCTAAAACCACAAGTGCCTTTTCTCCCTCTTTCCATTGATCACCCTGATACCTAAAAATTCCTCCAATTTCCCTTCTCACCTTCCACACATCAACTTTCATACCTCTGACTCCATGCCTGGATCCTTTCCTCTATCTATAATAAAACACATCCCTTCCCCTATCCAAGGTTACTTTACCCAAAGTCAATGCCTCAATCTTACACATCCTCAGGCAATTTTTTTCACTTGTTACTCTCCCTATTGTGTCTTCAACCACTTGGACCCTATTAATTTACCCTTGTCAGCATGTAGATATGATTAAGAATCTCTCATCATGAAAAGAAAAATATTCTTCTTTTAACTCTATGAAACCCACCACTGGAACTATCTACAACTATACCTTTCTAGAGTCACTCCACTCACTCCCACTCACTTATTTGAGAGGCAACAGTTGACCTAAAAAGTGTGAACTCCTGAACTAGATACCTGGATTTAAAAATCTAGGCCTGGCTGGGCACAGTGGCTCACAACTGTAATCCCAGCACTTTGGGAGGCAAAGGCAGATGGATCTCTTGAACCAAAGAGCTTGAGACCAACCTGTGCAACATGGTGAAACCCAATCTCTAAAAAAATACAAAACTTAGGCAGGTATGGTGATGTGTGGCTGTAGTCCCAGCTACTCAAGAGACTGAGGTGGGAGGATCACCTGATTGAGCACAGAAGGCTGAGGTTGCAGTGAGCCAAGATCGCGCCATTGCACTCCTGCCTGGGCAACAAAGACCCTGTCTCTAAAATAAGAAATAAAAAATAAATAAAAGCCTGGGCCTGGAGGAGAGCCAATTTCTAAATCTAAGTTTCAATTTCTTAATGTGTAGAATGGGGGTAATAACAGTGATTTCTTCATACAGTTGTGAGAATTTAAAAAGTTAACCCATGTCAAGTTCTTAGAATAGTACCTGAATCTCAGCAAGTGTAGTAAACATTAGTTACTATTTGCTCCCAACCCTTTTTTTATTTGGATTCTGACATTCATACTCCACTGAAATTCTTTTTAGAGAATAAAATTATTTTAAGTACACAAATACATCAACTCATCTTTAGTCAAAATTAGACAGAAGGAGACCCCAAGTCCCTAGACACAAGAATATATAAACCTTGAAGGAAAAATATTGACATTGCAACACTTTGAAAATGCAAACTTCCAGATAATTACCCTTTGCTTAATATGATAAGGAAATATTCTTTATACATTATTTTATGTCCTAGCCACTTCATAGTATTTTTTTAAATAAGAGAAAAAGTTGAAGAATAATTATAGTTCAGTTACCATAGAGACTGATATTATTGTTTAAATTAAATCTGTATCTGTATTAATTGGTTTCATCTGGAACAGCAGAGGACCATATAACCTATATGTTTATGACTATGGAAACAGCATCTGTTAATATGCATACATAGGAAAAGTATACATGTGTCATGGGACAATGCATTTGCTCACCAATCTTGTGAAAAATAACCTGCCGACTGTGATCTTACTAATCTAGTTATAGTTGACCTAACTCATATGTTAAGTATAAAAAATGTGGTAAGTTTAATAGTTTCTAAACCTCCCTCTTCTAAGTTATTTTGCCCAGAAAAATAAATTAGTAGTTCTAATGAATTCACTCTTAAAATACATTGTAAAATTTCATTTTCAACTCTCTGTGGTCACCAGAATTTACTAAATTGGAAGAGCACTTCTCAGCCACCAGCCTATTTGACATATTTAAGGCATTTGGTTTTCTTCAGGGTTCTGCACATTACTCTTTTCTCTTATCATTATTTACCAGGGGATCTCAAATTTTACTGTACAAAAGAATCACTTGAGGAGTTTTTAAAATGCAGTTCCCTGGCCTCATACCCCCAAATTGTAATTTCCTTGCATTATGCTGGATCCAAGGAATCTGTTCTTAACAAGGAGGTAATTCTGCTGCAAGTAGTCCCTAGGTCACATTTTAAGAAGCCATCTCCTTAATGGATGACTTTATGCATTTTTGTGCCTTTAATGACCTTCAATTTACTAATAACTTCCAAATCTATATTTTAATTCAAACTACTCTTTTGATATGCACATTCATATATATTCCCTTCTAGACATTGCCACCTAGCTTCCCATTGATCCCTCAGAATAAATCTGTCCAAAACTGACCTCCTCCTCTTTTCCCTAAAAATCCTGCTTCCACTTTTTAATTTTCTATCCCATATCCTTCCCTGTCGTTACCCCTCACATACAGTAACCCCCAATACCTATCAAACATTTGCCTACTATCTGCCTTCCTACTGCCACTGCCCTTGTTGAAGACTTAATCTTATTTCATCAGCTTTCATTCAGGATTTCCAATGAAACCCTAGAAAGGCCATGTATTAAAATAACCACATGCCAGGTTAATGGCTATGTCCTAAGACTAAGGAACTCACACTAATGAATCCTAAAAGAAAGACTAGACAGATCAACATGATCCACCCTATAACTTAACTGTATATTAAAATAAGTCAACACTTTTCAAAGAAAAGTAATAGAATCCAGAATTCCTATATAATACCATTTACAGTGTATAGTATACAATAAAAAATTATGAGACATGCCAAGAAGCAGGAGAATGGGACCCATAATCAAAAGATAAAAAGTCAGTAGAAGCAGACTCACAGATGCTTCAGAAGTTTGAATTAGTAAACAAAAGTTTTAACATTATTATTTAAAATATGTTTTAAAGTTTATTAAAAAAATAGATAAGTTTAAAAATGGGAAATTTCAGGATAGATACAGAAACACTAAATGTGCATGAAATTGAATCCTAAAACTAAAATATGTATGTATATTTATATAAATATTATAAGGAGCATTAACATATATAATAAAAATTATGTTTTTATTTTTATAATTTTGTCATAAATTTCTTAGATAATTGGCACAATATATATTCAAAGTAAACTATAAGTTAAAGACATCTATTGTAAATCCTAGAGTAATCACTAAAGCATAATACAAATGGATATAGCCAAAAAGTTAAGAGAGGGATTAAAATGAAATACTAAAAATTACTCAAATAACACAAAACAAGGAACAAGAACACATAGACCAAACAGAATACAAGACAACAAATATATCAACAAGTCTATTCAATATAAATGCACTGAACACTCCTCTAGACACTCCAATTAAAAAGAGATATCATATTGGATTTTTATTAAAGTAACACTCAACTATATGCTGTTTACAAAAGATGTACTTTAAATGTAAAGACGTGGACAGGTTTAAAGTAAAATAATGAAAAACACGCCATGTAAACACTAAGCATAAGAAATCTGTTGTGACTCCATTAAGATTAAACAAAGTAAACTTCAAGGTAAGGAGTATTAACAGAGATTCAAAAGAGGACGACATCATTCCAAAATGTGTATGTATCACATTACAGAGTTTCAAATGACATTAAGCAAAATTTAACAAAACTAAGTGGGAAATACATGAATCCACTTACATAGATGATTACTTAATTAGCCTACTAAAAACTTAAATATGTATACACTTACTGATAAGGTCTGCCACCTTCTATGAGGTTCTTATGCCAAAGTTCCCATAGCTCCTTACTGTGAAAGTAAAATACTACAGCATTTAAAGTAGACAGATAATAGGAAAATAGAACTAAAGTATATATTCTACTCATTGCTTGGGCAGAGGTGATACCTTTCGCTGTAAGACATCTCTATTTCATATAGCTACATCCTCTGAGAGCTTAAACATTTTAAAAATCAGGTTTAATAAACTACCTCCAGTTTTTTTATGTTTAGGATAAACTGATGTCATTTTTTAGCAATTCCTAAATATACAAGCATCATAACTATTTGAATCAGAGTCTACATAAAACATCTTTTCAATCAGCCTTTTTTTCCTCCTTTCCAGAATCTATCACACAATTACCACTGTTTTATAATAGCATATTATATTTTATTTTTAATTTAGAATAACGTATCTTTCAACTCCATTTATTTTATCTAATTTGTTAAGAACATCAGTATCATCAAACTAATTATCAGAGGCAAATGGTTTAACATAAAATTAATGTTCCTAAGCCCCCTCAAGTTAGTTATTATTTAAAGTCACCAATTTTCTTTCTTCATGTGTAATTACTTTTAGATGTATGAATGGAGATGATTAACAATAAGTAAATAAAGTTATGAAATTGATTCATGTGTTCTACTTTTCAGTATCATTAAATATTTCTGAGTCTCTCCAAAGCTGAAAGGACCATTATGCAGACAACCTTCTGATAGACAGCAACCAGGACATCCCAAGGCAAAACTGTCTTCAGGCTCATCTTTCTAACTTCTTTTTCCCATTTTTGACACTCCTGCTATACACATCCTTCCCATCAAAATCTCAAGTTCATCCACAGTCATTTTTGTTTAATGAGGTACATGTCAGCCAGAGAAGAGGAAAGCAATATTCTGTAGACTGAGTCCTGGTGTTACAGAGTGAATCAGTTTTCCATTCCAGGTAGATGATCTAGAAAATAGCTGTACTTCCTGATCAAAATTTTCTCTTTATAAAGATTTTGTGCATAGCTCATTCCAACACATGCACAGAGAGGTAAAGTCCAATGCCTCAACTATGTGTCAGCTACTTGACTATGACAGGTTCTTTAGCCCATGATTTGTAAAATGGTAATATCTGATCTAATTCACCAATGTTTGATTGAAGCTAACATGAGTTAACTGCTTAATCAAGAGAAAAAGATCATAAAATGTAAAAATTGTATTACATAGCAAAGGAAATTATTATAAAATTCTATTACATGAAAAGTTTAAGGTCGTAGTAATATAATTCAGATTTACACCACTCAGTAACCATTAAGATAATGTTCTGTGCCTTCTCTCTGTTCAGTTTTGATGTTATGGAAGGAGTATAAACTGCAGAGTCAGCCAGACCTGGGTTTGAAGCCCAATTCTGACCAACCCACATTCTCATATTATAAAACAAGAATAATAATCCCAAACTTCCAAAGTCATTCCAAGGATGACATAAAGTTATACGTATGAAGTGTCTAATGGTCTGGTTTATAGTAAGTTCCTAATAAATAATTACTTCCAATACTATTTTAAGTTATGCAGCATCACCAACTATAGTGTAGGTTAAAAACAAGAATTATATATTGGTCTTCTTAGTCATCGTTAAATATCTCAGTCTTAGCCTTCTTTGAATACTCCCTTAGAATCTGTAAAATTGCCAAGACCACAATTAGCATGAAATAAATTCCAGGGGAGAAATAAATAGAAAAGGAAAGACAACAAAGACATTTATCTAGAAAATTAATTTCCTTTAAGGTAATGGTCATTAGAATATGAAGACCTGAGGACAAAACCTCCGGCAAAAAGCAGGGGAAAGTCCAGAATATTTATTTTTGGTTCTAATTTTTTTAATGGAACTGAAAAATGCAATTTCTTCACTTTTTATTGTTACTGATACAGACATTTAACATCTTCATCTTGGCCTGATACTTTATTTACTTCCATAAAATATAACTAATTTTTTGGTTCAAACACAACAGTCTTGGGTAAACACCAGGGAAAAAAATTCCCTATGCTCTCCCTAAATCAATTTCTTGTTTCCATTGCCTGAGGCAGAGTTCTGAGTCTGATAAAATTGGGACTGGCCCAAGGTGACATTTCTCACTTTGTCAAGGTAAAAGTCTCATTAGGAAGAAGACGCACCAGCATATTAAACCTCCAGTTAGCCATTTAGCAGCATTATGAAGTACTCTGACTAGTGTTCAGAAAAATTATACTTTTCAAATGATAGATCACATAAACCCAGCCTTTACCCCACCATGCAAAACAACTCACTAAAAATGAAGAAATGGACCAAATTGGTTATTTGATGTAATTAAAGACATACTCCCCCTACCCGCCAACATCCAAAATAATCAGTTAACTGAATTCAATCAGCTTTTAATGAATTAATTGGATGCACTAATTTTGCATGTAGAATCATTCTTGGTAAACTTACCTGAGAACTTCAGGGAAGGATATAGAAAATCCATAAGTTCCTTGGAAAACACAGGCCAAGTTCTTGCATCTCTAATCTACATTAATCCTCCATAGAGTGATTGAATGTACTGAAGAAGCTATCAGAATAATATAAGTTTCCTAAAAATTACCATTTCCATGACTCTGGATATTTCAAGTGAATTATTTTTAAGCTTAAATTATCCTTATAATTACCTCAAAGACACCTGCTTTTCAAAAAAAATACAGAAGTTCATCCTAGCATGTAGCTTAAATTCAACCTATTGTCATTTGTTTTTTCTTCTCTTTAGTAAACTAAAGAAATGCTATATTCTAACATATTTAGCTGGAGATACGACCTTGTACACGAACTTAGATTTCCAAGAAACTAGCCAATCAATTAAATTTCTTGTTACTTGCAATACACAGAGTATTTATTTAAGCAGAATTCTTCAGATCCTAAAATCAATGATTTTTTTCCTAGAATTATTTAACCAGGAATGTCCAGATGTCCATGCTACTTACCGTGGCCTGATTTCTACAGTATTTAAAAAGAAAAGATGCTGTGGTTTCAATATTTTTGTTCCCTCCAAAGTTTTAATAGTTTTTCAAAGGAAAGAAAAATCTCCTTCCCTTTTTGGGTCCTTTGCTGATTCAGGAGAGATTTAACTAAGAGCCTGGTACCTTTTCGGGTCTGATAAGAGATACTTACCATCTATTTTCTCTGAAGGCTGCTGCTTGGAGGTTTCACCTACATAACAAAAACCTAGGCTTCCACAACCACCCTTATTGTAACTAGATTTTTTTCTGCTGACTTCAACTCTACAGGCAGAGTTTAGCCCTTTCCACAAATTTTCAATCAGAAAATCTTTAAATCCACCTATAACCTGAAAGCTATCCCCACCCTCCAGCCACCTCCACCCCTTGCAACCTAACCCACCCCCTGCCATCTGGCTTCAAGATGTCCCATTTTCCAGGCTGAACCAATGTACACCTAACATGTATTGATTTATGTCTCTGCCTGTAACTTCTTTTCCCCTTAAAATGTATAAAATCAAGCTGTAAACAGACCACTTTGGGCACAATTTTCAGGACATCTTGGGGCTGTGTCATGGGTAATGGTGCTCACATTTGGCTTAAAATAAACATCTTCAAGTATTTTACATAGTTTGACTCTTTTCTGTCCACAGTCATGAGGATTCCACCCTTATGAATTGATTAATGTCATTATTAAAAGGGCTGGCAGCTGTGGGTTTGTCAGAGGCATTTGAAACAGAGCAACTTCATCTTAAATAGGAGCTGGGTAAAATGAGGTTGAGATCTGCTGAGCTGCATTCCCAGATGGTTAAGGCATTGTAAGCCACAGGATAAGATAGAAGGTCAGCACAGGATACAGGCCATAAAGACTTTGCTGGCAAAACCGACTGTAGTAAAAAAAAAAAAAAAAAGCTGGCTAAAACCCACCAAAACCCAAGATGGTGATGATGAGAGTGATCTCTAGTCATCCTCACTGCTACACTCCCACCAGCGCCATGACAGTTTACAAATGCCAGGGGGACGTCAGGAAGTTACTTTCTACGGTCTAAAAGGAGGAGGCATGAATAATCCACCCCTTGTTTAGCATATCATCAAGAAATAACCATAAAAATGGGTAACCAGCAGCCCTGAGGGGCTTGGAGTCTATGGAGAAGACATTCTTTTGTTCCTTTACTTTCTTAATAAACTTGCTTTCACCTTACTCTACAGACCCACCTTGAATTCTTTTTTGTCCAAGATTCAAGAACCCTCTCTTGGGGTCTGGATCTGGACCCCTTTCCTGTAACATGTTTGCTCTCTTGCTCACTCTGCCCTTCTGCCTTCTGCCACATAATTACAAAGCAAGAAGGCCCTCACCAGATGACAGTGCTTTGAGCTTGGATTCCCATCCTCCAGAACTCTGAGGAAATAATTTTCCATTCTTTATAAATTAACCAGTCTCAGGTATTTTGTTATAGCAAAAGGACTAAGACAAACCAACAACACAAAAATGACTAAAACTGCACAACTACAGTTTTATTCTTTCGTTTAAAAAAAAAATCCTACTAAAAGCAAATGTCTTTAGGGCAATAATTCTTTGAATTAGTAGTTTCAAATTTACCATGCCTAATATTTACCTGGAAAATCTGATAACATGCAGATTTCCAAGCTTTATCTCCTTATATCCCAATAGAGTAAGGCTGGGAATCTACATTTTTAGCAAGTCTCTGAAATAACTCCAAACTTACTATGAAAAACAAGCCATAGCATAATTTAAAAATGGATCCATTATTAATAGTTTGGATGGGAAAAAAATTAGAGTGAACATGGATCCTCTGGGTTCCTATAGGGAAGGGAATAATGGAGTCAGTAAGAACAGACAACAATTCAGAATTAGGAGACTAGAGGAATAAATAAAACAAATTTCACTTGTTTCATAAACTTACCTTGTGCTTGCTACACCTGAAAATGGAAACTATGTCAAAATTCCAGTGGCTAACTCTTCTTTTTAATTTTGTTTATTGATATATAATATTTCGACAAATTTATGGAGTATATGTGATAGTTGTTAGATGCAGAGAATGTGTAATGATTAAGTCAGGGTATTTAGGGTAAGTACTGTAAGGCCGGTTGCCTTGCTGGGAGCTCGGATGCACTTTTTCCCTTTTCTAAGCCCCGAGCAAGCTCAGACATGCCCCAAGCAAGCTCAGACATGCTCGGGCATGTTCCCTCTCCCTTGCTCGCACAGCCTGGTCTTCTCTTAAAGAGCCCAGTATGCAAACAAAGTGCTGCAACCATAGCTTCTTAATAACCAATAGCAGCTAAGCCCTAACAACC
>CAUYQU010086782.1:0-17500 GCA_963574635.1 Cheracebus regulus
TCTTCACAGAACTGGAAAAAACCACCTTAAACTTCATATGGCACCAAAAGAGAGCCCACAAAGCCAAGACAATTCTAAGCAAAAAGAACAAAGCTGGAGGCATCAGGCTACCTGACTTCAAACTATACTACAAGGCTACGGTAATCAAAACAGCTTGGTACTGGTACCAAAACAGAGATACAAACCAATGGAACAGAACAAAGGCCTTAGAGGCAATGCCACACATGTTACAACCATCTGATCTTTGACAAACCTGACAAAAACAAGCAATGGGGAAAAGATTCTCTGTTTAACAAATGGTGTTGGGAAAATTGGTTAGCAGTGTGCAGAAAGCAAAATCTGGACCCCTTCCTGACATCTTACACTAAAATCAACTCCAGATGGATTAAAGACTTAAACATAAGACCTAACACCATAAAAACCCTAGAAGGAAACATAGGCAATACCACTCATGACATAGGAATAGGCAAGGACTTCCTGACTAAAACACCAGAAGCATTGACAGCAAAAGCCAAAATAGACAAATGAGATCTAATTAAACTCCAGAGCTTCTGTACAGCAAAAGAAATAATTATTAGAGTAAACTGACAACCAACAGAATAGGAAAAAATTTTTGCAATCTACCCATCTGACAAAGGGCTAATTTCCAGAATCTACAAAGAACTAAAACAGATTTACAACAAACAAACAAACAAACTCATTCAAAAGAAACAATTATTAGCGTGAACCAGCAACCAACAGAATGGGAAAAATTTTTGCAATTTGCCCATCTGACAAAGGGCTACTATCCAGAATCTACAAAGAACTAAAACAGATTTACAAGAAAAAAATAACCCCATCCAAACGTGGGTGAAGGATATGAACAGACACTTTTCAAAAGAAGACATTTATGAGGCCAACAAACATATGAAAAAATGCTCATCATCACTGGTCATTAGAGAAATACAAATCAAAACCACACTGAGATACCATCTCACACCAGTTAGAATGGCAATCATTCAAAAATCTGTAGACAGCAGATTCTGGAGAGGATGTGGAGAAATAGGAACACTTTTACACTGTTGGTGGGAGTATAAATTAGTTCAACCATTGTGGAAGACAGTGTGGTGATTCCTCAAGGACCTAGAAATAGAAATTCCATATGACCCAGCAATCCCATTACTGGGTATATATCCAAAAAATTATAAATCATTTTATTATAAAGACACATGCACACATATGTTCATTGTGGCACTGTTTACAATAGCAAAGTCTGGACCCAACCCAAATGCCCATTGATGATAGACTGGACAAGGAAAATGTGGCATATATACACCATGGAAAACTATGCAGCCATAAAAAATGATGAGTTTTGTGTCCTTTGTAGGGACATGGATGAACCTGGAAACCATCATTCTCAGAAAACTGACACAAGAACAGAAAGTAAAACACAGCATGTTCTCACTCATAGGCGGGTATTGAACAATGAGAGAACAGGTGGACACAGGGAGGGGAGCTTCACACACAGGGGTCTGTTGGGGGGCAATAGGGGAGGATCAGCAGAGGATAGGGAGGTTGAGGAGGGATAACATGCAGTGAAATGCCAGATATAGGTGACAGGGGGATGGAGGCAGCACTCCACATTATCATGTATGTCCCTATGCAACAGTCCTGCATATTTGGCACATGTACCCTAGAACCTAAAGTGCAATTTTATATGTGTGTGTGTGTGTGTGTGTGTGTGTGTATGAACATACTTATAAAACTGTGGCATTAAGAAATTCCTTGATGCCATTTCAGAAACTCTTCTTTCCAGCTTATTTTCTAGTATCAGAAGATATCTATACATCAACATTGTATGGGAAGTTAACAAAATAATAAAGGAAAGAAAATATCTAGACAGTGCTTTCATTGATATTTTACATGCCCTACGAAAGATAGAGTCTCACTGTGTCACCCAGGCTGGAGTGCAGTGGTGCAATTTCGTTTCACTGCCATCTCCACTTCCTGGGTTCAAGCAACTCTCATGCCTCAGCCTCCCAGGTAGCTGGGACTACAGGCACCCACCACCATACCCAGCTGTTTTTAGTAGAGATAGCTTTTCACCATGTTGGCTCGGCTGGTCTCAAACTCCTAACCTCAGGTGATCCACCACCTTAGCCTCCCAAAGTGTTGGGATTACAGGCATGAGCCACTGCGTCCAGCCTGATATCTACACTTCTAATAAGAATTAACTAGGAACTTTCCTCCAATCTCTATATATTTATAGTCCAACTTATCTTCTCTCTTGATTTAAATTTATTTTTAAGATACTTTTCTAAAATATACTTAATAGCCATAAAATTGAGGAGTAAATTAAATAAAATAATAAACTCTGTAACACAATTTCTTCCGGAATTTCCCTGAGTCTCTCCTCCAACAAATTAATATGAAGTAAGACCATAATATTTAAAAGAACATGTAGGATTTATATTTATGAATTGTTTCTTTCAAAATAACTGCCTAATTTTTAGGTGATCGTGTCCTAGCTGTCAATGGAGTTAGTCTAGAAGGAGCCACCCATAAGCAAGCTGTGGAAACACTGAGAAATACTGGACAGGTAACAGATACCAACCTTTTACAGTACCTTAGAAGAACAAAACAATGTGTGAATAGCATCAGGTCTCATTGAGATCTCTGAATTTGTTAGCTAATTAAGAAACCAAGCCTGATACATATTACCATCTGGGTTGTTGTTTTTTCCTTCCAAATTGAAATACAAGTATTATAAGACATTTTTTACTGAGGAAGCTGGCTTTCTATGTCACATGTAACTCTTATATTACCAAAGAGATCTGTTAGAGGAGGGGTAGAAATTGCATTTTAAATTTGTTTTATAAACATCTGATTTCTAGTGGTTTTCACTCTTACTCATTCTTTAGCCTCAACACAAAATTTATTTTGTTGAAGTACATTTTGAGTCAGGGAGTTTACCAAATTATCTGTAATGGTTTTTTTGTTGTTTTGAGACAGGGTCTTGCTGTGAGGCCCAGGCTGGAGTGTAGCAGCACAATCACGGCTCACTGCAACCTTGACTTCCCGGGTTCAAGTGATCCTCTTGCCTCAGCCTCCCAAGTAGCTGGGACTATAGGCACATGCCACCATGCCTGGCTTGTTTATTTTTTATTTCTTGTAGAGATGGGGGCCTCCTTTGTTGCCCATGCTGGTCTCAAACTCCTACGCTCAAGTGATCTTTCTGCCCTGGCCAACCAAAGTGCTAGGATTACAAGCGTGAGCCACCACACCTGGCTTTTTTTTTTTTTTTTTTTTTTTGAGATGGAGTTTCACTAGTGTCACCCAGGCTGGAGTGTAATGGCAAACGATCTGAGCTCATTGCAACCTCCGCCTCCCAGGTCCAAGCAATTCTCCTGCCTCAGCCTCCCAAGTAGGTAGGATTACAGGCGCTCACCATCACACCTGGCGAATATTTGTATTTTTAGTAGAAATGGGGCTTCACCCTGCTGGCCAGGCTGGTCTCGAACTTCTGACCTCAGGTGATCCGCCCAGCTCGGCCTCCCAAAGTGCTGGGATTACCGGTATGAGCCACTGCACCTGGCCATTATCATACATTTCTCACATGTATTATATTTGTAATAGATTCTTTTTAATCATTTCTTTTTCTATACAGAAATATAATAAAAACTTGATTTTGGAACTTTCAACCCCTTGTTCCTCTATTTTTTTTCCTCCCTCTTCATTTGGTGGACCAAATTTGGTAGCTACTTTAAATGATTTTATACCATCAACTATACAAAGTCCTGAAAATGTATCTGTTTTCTTAGCATTCTTCTTAATTAGTGAAATGCTATTTTATTTATCCAGGTGGTGCATCTGCTGTTAGAAAAGGGACAATCTCCAACATCTAAAGAACATGTCCCAGTAACCCCACAGTGTACCCTTTCAGATCAGAATTCCCAAGGTCAAGGCCCAGAAAAAGTGAAGAAAGCAACTCATGTCAAAGACTACAGCTTTGTCACTGAAGGTCAGGCCTTGAGACTATAGTCTCACCTTTAAATTATTCCTCACCTATTCAAAATTATTTTTTACATGTTGGATTACAGTTAATGCCTTAGTTTGGTTAATTATTCTTGTTAAGTGCAAATAATATTCCGACATAGCACCATACTGAATAAAGACAGAAACATATTTGCAGCTCATAGAGTCTCAAAGGACTTTGGATAATGAAGTCATGCCTGATTATGGTCTTTTTAAAATCCTTTAAATTGTTGTAAAATTTAAAATGAAATTTGGTAAATGAAAAAGTAAGTAAGTATAAACAATTGCTGAAATGCCTTCAAACCCATGTGAAACCTTGACCCTAGATTTTTATAATTCTATTTAATTTTAAGAACTGTGAATAAAAGTCTGGGCAGATATTCACCTAGTAGTGCCCAGAAAGTGGTCTTTGTTACAAACTATGCTAGCCTTTGGGCATATCACTAATTGCTTGTAAATTAAGAATGATAGTGGATAGTGGTTGGTTGGTTGGTTGGTTTGAGACCGAGTCTTGTTCTGTTGCCAGTCTGGAGTGCAGTGGCGCAATCTGCCCACCTTGGCCTCCCAAAGTGCTGAGAAGATTACAGGCATGAGCCACTGCACCCGGCCAATAGTGGTTTTTTTCAATAAGGCTAAATGTGTTCACAATACTGGAGTACACTTTAAGATTTTGTCTTCTTAAGAGGTTTATATTTACTTTATAAATGATGGTGATGGTATACAGTCATTGTTTTGTTTTATGTTACACAAAAGTTAGCAACTCTGAGTCAGTCCCAAAAATAAGGAGAAAAAGTAACACAGACTATATTATTTTTCCTGATTATGAAAATAAAATTAACATACTCACTTTATCATATGGATCTTTATTCTTTATTTCTTCCATCATACTTTTTGGGGTTTTTGTTTGTTTTTTGTTTTTTGTTTTTGAGACGAAGTCTCATTCTGTTGCCCAGGCTGGAGTGTGGTGGTGCAATCTTGGCTCACTGCAGCCCCTCTCCCCTGTATTCAAGTGATTCTTCTGCCTCAGACTCCAGAGTAGCTGGGATTACAGGCACACACCACCACATCTGGCTAATTTTTGTATTTTTAGTTCAGACAGGTTTCACCATATAGGCCAGGCTGGTCTCGAACTCCTGACCTCAGGTGATCCACCCTCTTCGGTCTCCCAAAGTGCTGAAATTACAGGCATGAGCCATCGTGCCTGGCCCCATCAGTCTTTCTTTAAATAGGTTTGAGATTTTTTTTTACCACCCAAACCAACCATGAGCAAGGACTTTAAATATGTTTTTAAATTGTTTTCTGGTTATTTCTTTTGCTAATAAGAAATTTATTGAAACATCATTGTGATTCATCTGAGTTAAATTACACCTCCCCAGAATATTGCAATGTCAGTTTATTCCCACATAATCTCCTCTAACATTTATTTTACTCTTCTTTTCATCCTTCTCACACTGTATACCTGAATTTCTCCCATACCTGGCCTTCTGTTGAATTTCCCCTTATTTTTTATCTGTTATCATACTTTGTTTTGTTTTTGTAGAGATTGGATTTCACTGTGTTGCCCAGGCTGATATCAAACTCCTGGGTTCAAGCAATCCTCCTACTTCACCCTCTCAAAGTACTGGGGTTATAGGCATGAGCCACTGTCCTGACCATAGTGTCCTTTAAAACACACGAATTTGACGCATAATTTCATTTTCAGAATTCTACTTTCAGAACTCTCCTTCTTAATCAAACAGCTTAGTTCATGCAGTTAGTTGATAGAATTTCTTAACGATAGAAATAGACTGTTAGATACGGCTTGAGTGTACTGTAAGAGTTCAATAAGTATATACAGAGCTATAAATATTATGAGAAAATAGGCTTTTTAAAATGTGTCTAGAAGTACATGTTTGTTCATATGTAAACACAGCATGTTAACAATATCTAAATTTTTTCATATCTTTTTCTCCAGAAAATACATTTGAGGTAAAACTGCTTAAAAATAGTTCAGGTCTAGGATTCAGTTTTTCTCGAGAAGATAATCTTATACCGGAGCAAATTAATGCCAGCATAGTAAGGGTTAAAAAGCTCTTTCCGGGACAGCCAGCAGCAGAAAGTGGAAAAATTGATGTAGGAGATGTTATCTTGAAAGTGAATGGAGCCTCTTTGAAAGGACTGTCTCAGCAGGTGAGCCCCTAGCATGTGGAATATAGCATTTTTAATGAGATGAATGGGCCTTTCAGGATGGTTTCCTAATGCTGGTTTAACTGCACCTTCATTTGTCATTCATGGTACCCCCAGGAAGTCATATCTGCTCTCAGAGGAACTGCTCCAGAAGTATTGTTGCTTCTCTGCAGACCTCCACCTGGTGTGCTACCGGAAATTGATACTGCTCTTTTGGTGAGACTTATGAAATGAATTTACATTTTTATAGAATATCAATTTAGCAACTAATTCAGCTGTAGTGTTGGTTTCATTATGAATTGTTCTCCTGGGTTTCATACCTAGCTACTTCTTTAGGTAGGCATGTTTTCTTGTGTGTGATAACTTCTTTGAATGTATTCCATATTTGTATGATAATATAAAGTAATTCAATTCACCTTCTCTTTTCCCCTTTCCAATTCTACGATTCTAGGATTTGAGGAATTTGTTTTCTAAGCACAAATAGTAATAGTAAAATACATAAAGTATTGTTACAAAAACCTTTTGTCCATTTCTCCATTGAACCAAATGAGGAAGAGTAATTCTTATTCTGAGCTAGTTTGGATTAAAATGAGAATTCTCCAGAATTTTAGCCTTTAAAAAAAAAGAAACAAAACTAGAAGTCACAGATAAAGGGATATGTTTATCCATTTACCTTTTTTATGTCAAAGAATAGCCAAGAGATCCAAAATGGTGACTTACAAATTATTTACTGACTGATAGGAATCTGAATGTAACTGGATTTAGATTCAGCTGCTCACCGCTCAGAGGCCATACACAAGAGATGAGAGTTGGTAGGAAGAAAAGCAAGTTTATTTGGAAAACCAGAAAACTGAGAAGATGGTCATCCTGAAGTACCATCTTAAGTCAGTACAGATTTCAGGCTCTTTTTAAATTAAGGGCAAGAGGAAGAGAAGGGGGTTGGGATCAAGAGGTGACCGATGACCACAGACATCTGGCTGCCAGCAAGAGTCTGAAGAGGTTGGGAACTTCTTTATCCTTAGTCAGGTCACAATGCTCCTATAAATGTTTAACAAAACATAGTTCGTTGTTTACATACTTCTTCCTTAATCCCAGAGTTAGTTTTTAAAACTACATGATTATTGTTTTTGCATATTATCTCAGTGCTCTAAAATTATCCTTGCCTACGTGCAGAAATGGATAAAGCCTTCTTAACAAAAATGGAGTTATATTCATCATTTCGCTGTTTCAATGTTACACAAACATAGATGAATACTATTCTCATTAAAGAAAGACTGCTTTTGGCCTGTCTACTTAAAATAGCCTGCTACCAGTGAATGGTGACTCCTGGGTATGAGAGGCAAGATTATCTGTGCCAGAAGCTTTCATCCTTATTTTGGGGGAAGAGGAAGTATTAGGAGGACATTAATAAGAAAATAACATTTCTTAAGATACATTATAAATAGAATTTTAAAAGACTATATTGATTTGAGGCACCATATAGGAAGAACTGAATAGAACTCTCTTGATGAGTGTAGAAGTTGGTATCAGTTTTTAGAAAACAATTTGGAATTACTTAATTAGGCTATTAAAAATGTCCTATATTCTGACAGAATAGAAAATTACAAAGTAATAGAAACTCAAGTAAAAATATGCATATAAAGAAGTTCTCCTGGATTTCTATTAATAATGAAAAGCTAGAAATAACTATGTTCAAAAAAAGGAGAAGGCTGAAATAAAGGTATAGCCATTCATTGCACCATTATATAGGCATTAAAATTGCTTTAAATCATATTTAAGGATTTAGGAAAATACTTATGCTAGAACTCTAATTTTTGAAAGTATGACACAAAATACAATATATAATGTTACTCTACTTCTAACTTAAGGTATAAATTGTACAATATTAACTGTTAGTTATATATTATTTTCTCTAGTGAACATAAATTACTTCTATTAGAAAATTCAATGCATATTTTAGTAGAAAGTTGTTCAATGATGTATTTTCAAATAAATGCTTCTAAAATTCATATAAGTGGTCACAGATCTCTTTAAATGTGTCCATTACAGACCCCACTTCAGTCTCCAGCACAAGCACTTCCAAACAGCAGTAAAGAGTCTTGTCAGCCATCATGTATGGAGCAAAGCACCAGCTCGGACGAAAATGAAATGTCTGACAGAAGCAAGAAACAGTGCAAGTCCCCATCCAGAAGAGACAGTTACAGTGACAGCACTGGGAGTGGAGAAGATGACTTAGTGACAGCTCCAGCAAACATACCAAATTCGACCTGGAGTTCAGCTTTGCATCACACTCTAAGCAACATGGTATCACAGGCACAGAGTCATCATGAAGCACCCAAGAGTCAAGAAGATACAATTTGTACCATGTTTTACTATCCTCAGAAAATTCCCAAAAAAACAGAGTTTGAGGACAGGTATCATAATGTTATGTGAAGCTCTCAAAGCAACTGGTTGTTGTTAGTAGCAGTAGCAGCAACATATATTTCTTTAAAAATGAAATGTATATATCTGTGACCTTCACAGTGGTTAGGCAGAGGATGACTCTATTGGATGTCTAGCTATTGTGACTGATAGTTTTAGTTAGCAAACAAGTAAGCTCTCTAGTCAGTCAGCCTGAGTCTTCCTTCCCTCTTGAGCATATTTACTAGTAACTGAGAAAGTTATTTGTATTTCACCATTAATCATACTACTTAACCAGAAACAGAAGAGACTTTTTAAGTAGTGACACAGTAGGAGACTAAGGACCAGAAATATAGAGGGGAGATAAGGGCAGAGAGTTTGCAAAAGGTGAGACACAGAAGATGGGGAAAGAAGAAATGATTGAAAACATAGAAGCATACAAAGAGAGAGACTACATCAATACCTTGAATAATTATTCATACATTTTACTGTTTGGTTATATCTTTATATGTATCCACATCCAACCATATTTGTTCAAGTTTTTTTTTCTATCTTATCCAAAATAACCACAGGAGTCAAACTTTTATTCTTCTTTCTTCTTTTCCTTATTATGTTGAAACACATATTAAGCTTCTGATAACATTAGCTTCAGCTTTGAATTAATGACTAGGAATCAAGAGAATTCTGTTTAACCTATCTTACTGACTTTATGCAGCTTAAAGAGCTTCATCAAAATAGAACCTAGGCCGGGCATGATGGCTCATGTCCATAATCCCAGCCCTTTGGGAGGCCAAATCAGGCAGGTTGCTTGAGCTCAAAAGTTCGAGCCCAGCCTGGGCAACATGGCAAAACCCCATCTCTACTAAAAATACAAAAATTAGTTGGGCATGATGGCGCATACCTGTAATCCCAGCTACTTGGGTGGCTAAGGCAGGACAATTGTGTGACCCTGGGAGGCAGAGGCTGCAGTGAACTGAGATTTCACCACTGCACTTCAGCCTGAGCAACAGAGTGAGACACTGTCTCCAAAAAAAAAAAAAGAAAGAAAACCTAGACAGAGAAATGAATTATTGTTAATGTTAGCATTTAACAGATATGGAATAAATTTATAGTCCAGAGTCAGACAAAAAGTAACTAGAATCTCAATCAAAATCAGACATGAATATTTGTTAAGCATTTTCTGGCACAAACTTACCATATTGACAATGAAAAATATTTGAAAATAGTCTTCTTTGTCTCTGTAGTAATCCTTCTTCCCCTCTACCACTGGATATGCCTCCTGGGCAGAATTATCAACCCCAGTCAGAATCTGCTACCTCTAATTCGATGGATAAGTATCATATACATCATATTTCTGAACCAGCTAGACAAGAAAACTGGACACCTTTGAAAAATGACTTGGAAAATCACCTTGAAGACTTTGAGCTGGTAAGTTTTTTTCTCTATGTTTAAAAAAAAATCCATATTTTTTTAAAGAAGGTATAGTCATGCAGTTTCCCTTTAGGGAAAAACTATCTTTTAGAATAGCTTCATATCTGTGTCTAATAAATGGATAACATATCTGGTATGTTTCTATGCTGAGAAATTAGGAAACAAGACAAAAAGACCTGAGTATGAATCCTGACTCTACCACTGACTTGCTACAATTTGGCAGACTCCTATGGACCCATCACTTAATTCTTCTGAGTCTTGATAGCTTGGCTATAAAATGGATTAAGTAACCTGACAGGATTGTGGTGAGGATTAAATGAAATAACATGTAAAGCACCTAATATAGTATCTGCCACAGAGTAGACCCTTAGTAAATATTATTTTTGTCTGCTTCTCAAATTCTGAAGAGTTACCTATTTAATTTTTAACCAAGTTTGAATGTATTTATTTTCTCCTTCACACTTTTTTTGTGTGCTGAAATGGAATCCTTACATTGTAATAATAGTCCCAGAACTTCTAAACCTACAAATAAGATTTGGAAAACATTTCCAAGTATAATATCCTTTATACTGATTGAAAGTTAGCTTTTTTAAATACTGCTTTTATTATCCAAGTAATAAATGTTTATTGTAAAAAAAAAAATGATAAAACAGAGAAAAAGAAGATTAAAGCCACTATAATCTTATCACCCCAAAACTGTTAACATTTTGGAGCTAACTTTCCAGGTAATTTTTTTTTTCCTATAATTGTGCATGTGTGTATTGGAGATGAGGGCTGTGCAGCATCTACATCCTCAGTTTCATTCTTAGCAATAGAATAAAATTAACCTTTAATTTTTCTTAGAAATCTTTCACTCTTGTGAACAACCTATATGTCTCATTTGAAATCTTTTAAAAGTATATTTTGTTTATACAGCAAAATTAATAAGATTGTGATACCCACCAAAAGACTTCATATTTTTACCAAAAATATGAAAAAAAAAAAAAAAGCTTTTTTGTAGCTCTTTGCATCTATCTTGGTTGTTTAGAAATGTGTGAAAATTTTTTCTGAACCTTTCCTCCAAAAATCATTCTTTTTCTGAACCTTTCCTCCAAAAATTATTCTCAAAGAATAACCACTATTGTGTCCTTATTTATCCTGAAAATACAAGAATGAAGGCATGAATAAATTCTGTCTCTGCTGTCTCTAGATAAACACATAATGTTGTACTTAAACTTAATTTCTATGTGGGATGTAGTTGGGGAACAATCTGTCTAGAGTCAGATAGACCGTCTAGAGTCGGATAGACTGACTTCTTCACTTGGACAAGTTAAATAACCTTTTAAAGTTTGACTTTCTCCTCTGTTAATCAAGGGAAATAACAGTCATCTTTCTGTTTGTTTTTAGTGCAGAATAGACAACCTAAAAGTATTACTATTTTCTTCCCTTAGGAAGTAGAACTCTTCATTACCTTAATTAAATCAGAAAAAGGAAGCCTGGGTTTTACAGTAACCAAAGGCAATCAGAGAATTGGTTGTTATGTTCATGATGTCATACAGGATCCAGCCAAAAGTGATGGAAGGCTAAAACCTGGAGACCGTCTCATAAAGGTGAGACATTTAAGAGGAATGGAGTTTTGTGTAAATGTAGCCAAACAGCAAGCCAGAAAAAGAAAGTTGAATTATTGTAATATTGTATTTCTCTGTTTGGTTTATGTTTTCTGTCTCTACCACTTCAAAGTAAAGGCCTTTATATCGTTAACAGTTTGGGAAATTCTTTTTAATTTGAAAGTCCCATCAATCTTAGTTAAGGCATAAAACAAGCTATCTCAGGTCTCAGGGACAGGATGTTTAAATTACTAAGAGGATGAATTTCCTAGATTAGCAAAATAATTATGCATTTGTTAGGGATTTAACATTATTTCATTGTAATGGCCTATGATTTCCATAATAAAGGGAATGTCTTATTAGCTAATACATATTACAAATTAGGGAGATTATTACATTTTCTTGGCAATTTAGCTTCTCTGTTCTAAAACTTGTGATCCTCACTTGCCTCTTTCTTGTTTTTGTAGGTTAATGAGACAGATGTTACAAATATGACTCACACAGATGCAGTTAATCTGCTCCGAGCTGCATCCAAAACAGTCAGATTAGTTATTGGACGACTTCTGGAATTACCCAAAATACCAATTTTGCCTCATTTGCTGCCTGACATAACACTCACATGCAACAAAGAGGAGTTGGGTAATGAAAAGTCAAACTTTGTACAATATGATTTTCTTGGTTAGATTAAGAGTAAGTACTCTTATGACTGAGAAATATTTTATATTTTTTCAAGGTTTTTCCTTATCTGGAGGTCATGACAGCCTTTACCACGTAGTATATATTAGTGATATTAATCCAAGGTCTGTTGCAGCCGTTGAGGGTAATCTCCAGCTATTGGATGTTATCCATTATGTGAACGGAGTCAGCACACAAGGAATGACCTTGGAGGAAGTTAACAGAGCATTGGACGTGTCTCTCCCTTCAGTGGTACTTAAAGCAACAAGGTACTCTGCAGTTATTTATGAGTTTTGATTGTACATGTGTGTGCATTTCAGGTCATCATTGATTATACTTACATTCTCTGAAAATATATGATTGAATTAGTAATTAATAGACTACATTGGCAGTAATTAATTTAAAACAGACTTCTTGAAAGGCAATTTTGAGTACACTAAGTGAATAGTGTTTGGATATATGGCTGCACTCAATAAAATAGTTACCACATTTATTAGTTAGGATGTTTTCACTTGCAAGTAATATAAAATACAACTCAATTCAAGGGAATTTATTGGGGTTTTTTTTGTTTTTTGGTTTTTGGGGTGTTTTTTTTTTTTTTTTTTTTTTTTGAGACGGGGTTTCATTCTTGTTGCCCAGGCTGGAGTGTGGTGGTGTGATCTTGGCTCACTACAACCTCCACCCCACAGATTCAAGTGATTCTCCTGCCTCAGCCTCCCAAGTAGCTGGGATTACAAGCACCCACCACCACACCCAGCTAATTTTTGTATTTTTAGTAGAGATGGGGTTTTACCATGTTGACCAGGCTGGTGTCAAACTCCTGACCTCAGATGATCCACCCGCCTCCACCTCCCAAAGTGCTGGGATTACAGGTGTGAGTCACGGTGCGCAGCCAAGAATTTATTGATTTATATTGGACTTTTAAAAGTCCAGAGATGAGGTAGTCATCAGGTGAAATCTGATCAGGGCTCTAGCTTAATTTCTTTGCTATTTTTAGTTATTCTCTACTCCCTGTATCAGTTCTTTTATAATAATCAAATGACTGCATCATTTTCATACTTTCCACCTACATACCACATCATATCACCTAGAGCAATCTTCAAACAGAAATCTCACCAATCACTACTATTCAAGCAAGTACTGTGTGCCATTTGCATTATGCCTAAATTAAGGTCAATCTCTAAGTTGGAAGCAAGGGATAAGAATATACAGATGCTCCTCATACAGTGTGGTTACAGCCCAATAAACCCATGGTAAATTGAAAATATCAGAAGTCAAAGGCTCATTTAAAATATCCAACCTACCAAACGTCACAGCTTATTAGCCTAGCCTATCCTACCATAAACAGTTTTACATACTTATATTACATTATCCTATAGTTAGACAAAATTATCTAACATAAAGCTTATTTTATAATAAAGTAGTGAATATCTCATGTAATTTTTTGAATACTGTACTGAAAATGAAACACAGGATGATTGTATGGGTATTCAAAGTATGGTTTCTACCAAATGCATGTCACTTTTACAGTGTCATAAAGCTGAACCATCATAAGTTGGGGACCATCGGTATTGATTGACTTAAGCCAGTCCTGGCTCATTGCCAAAGCTGGGATAGGATTAATCCTACTGGAACCTCATGCCTGCTACCCATGAGGTGTAGAATTACTACATGTACCTTATAACAGTTACACATTATAAAAAATGCTAATAGCAACTTTTCTTTCACTTGTAATGGAAATAGATTGAGAAAATGTATTAGTTTCCTATGACTGCTGTAAAAAATTACCATAAGTTTAGTGGCTTAAAACAACACAAGTTTATTATATTAACAGTTCTGAAGGTCTGAAATACGAAATGGGTCTTACTGTTGTAAAATCAAAGTGTCAGCAGGGCTGCATTCCTTCTGTATGTCCCAAGAGAAAATCTATTTTCCACCTTCAACAGACTCCTCATAGGCCTTGGTTTATGGCCCACTTCCATCTTCGAAGTCAGCAACTGCAGCACCCTCTGCTTCTGTTGCCATGTCTCTTTCTCTGACTCAGACTTTCTTGCCTCCCTCTTTCACTTAGTAGGACCACTGGGATTATAACAGGTCCACCCAGATAATCCAAAATAGCCTCCCCATATCAAAATCTGAACCTAATCATGTCTACAGTTTCTTTTGCCATATAAATAGTAACATCTTCAGAGGTTTGGAGGATTAGAACAGAATCATTAGAACATAAACATCTTGAAAGGAGATTATTCTGCCTATCACAATTTACAGAAATCTAGACTTTCTAGATTACAGACTTAAGTTATATAAAGGGAAAATTCACATTTTTGTTTGTGAATTATTTCTTTTAAAATATAGGAACTTGTTAAATCATTGATAATAAACTTATTTGTTCCTTCTGAACCTGTAAATTAGATTGTGTACCTTATTCCCCCTTGAACATAATCTTTGACTTGATTCCTTCATATATGTCTAAAATTGGATTGGCGTACAATTATTTTCATAGGTCTAGTTGAATGTTAATTAGTGGGGGAGGAAAGTCTTCAAACAACATGGAAAGTATTTTTGTGAAAATTAACATTTTTGCTAACCTAAGGTCAAACTGAGTATTTTGCCTCAAAATTAGTAGAGCACTCTTCAGCCCAACCTTGAAGTCATTTTCTTTTGTCTTTCTGCTTAGCTATAGTCACTAAAAATACAGTCACGGTAGTCACAATTACTTTCTCTTTCATTCTTCTAGCTCTCTCTTCATTGTTGTGTGTCTATCCTCTTTTATTAAAGTCCATAGGGTAGCAATAATGGAGGGATGTATATTTGTGAGATAATTATCTGTATGTCCACCTTGTAGAGACTCCCCATACTCCTTGGTTTATGACCTCCTTCCTTAAAGGGAATTGAAAGGGTTTGGGATTTTACTATGCTTGCAAGCTAATAAGCTAGCCTGTCTTTGTTACATGGATGCTGACAGAAGACATAAAACTCCTGAATCAGAGATAAAAGATTATTACTAATGCATAGCAAGCAGCATGAGCATGGCATTCGTGTCAATTCCGCATGTCTTCCAAGTCCCATAAAAATAACATATGTGGGCCTGTGGATTCGTACACATGCAGTGGGTTGTATTATAGAAGAGGAATGCTACAAGAAGAGCCTTGGGAACCCACCATTTTATAGCAGTCTGTAAGAAAGCCTGTTTTTTTTTGTTGTTGTTGGGGGAGAGAAGTTACCACATCCTTCATGGTTGCTCACTGCAGATACAGCCTTGAGAAATGGCTCCAATAAAAAGAGATCAGGACCTTGCATTTTGGGGGTAGTCAGAAAGAACATACAGGGGTGCTCAGAACCTGAGGTATATTGCCTCTTCCAATACTGTATACCTTTAGGCAACTCCCCTTTTCCCTCAATTATCAGCAACAGTAAGATTAAATACTAATCTTCTATTTCTAAGGTGCTATTATTTTGGCTGTTTTTTTTACTTTGAGTGGTACTATTCTTCTTATAATCCTTTGAATATAAACATTTCATCTAGATTTTCACTTTAAAAGAAAAACATGTATCAAGGGCTTTAGATATATAAAACTTAATAAACTGTGACTAATAAGTTATCTTCAACTATTGACTAAGTGACAGTGAACTAAGTTATTAGTTAATGAATATTAGCAGTGTTTTAAATAGAAGGGAAAATAGGGTCATATGTTCAACTGAAGCCCCCCCAAAAAACTATGTAAAGAAGTGATTCTTAATCTTTTTTGGATCAAGAATATCTCCTGGACCAGGTGCAGCAGCTCACACCTGTAATGCCAGCACTTTGGGAGACCAAGGGAGATGGATTGCTTGAACTCAGGAATTCGAGACCAGCCTGGGCAACATGATAAAACCCCTATCTCTACAAAAAATAGGGAAAAAGTAGCTGGGCATGGTGGCACATGCTGGTGGTCCCAGCTACTTGGGAGGCTGAGGTGCAAGCATTGCTTGAGCCCACGAGGATTGCTTGGGCCTGGGAGGTTGAGGCTACAGTAAGCCAAGATAATTAGCAATTTTCATTTTTTTTTACAACACAGAAATGATCTTCCAGTGGTCCCCAGTTCAAAGAGGTCTGCTGTTTCAGCTCCAAAACCAACCAAAGGCAATGGTAAGGATATATTCATGTTACTGTACTCTGCTACAGTAATGGAAATGTAAAATGGCACATGCATTTTGGAAAACAGCTTGACAATTTCTTAAAAATTTAAACTTACACCTAAAATAAAATCCAGGTATTCCACTGCCAATTGTTCACTCGAAGAAAGTAAGACTATGTTCTATGTTAAAACTCGAACAGAAATGTTTCTAGCAGTTACTTGTAGTAGCCAAAATTTGAAACAACTCAAATGTCCAAAAACTGTTGAATTGATAAACCAGTTGCAAGATATCCAAACAATGAAAAACTACTCAGCAATAAGAAAGAATTAACTATCGATACAAGCAAAAGAATAATTAAAATAACCTCAAAATAAATGTGCTGAGTTAAATAAGCCAGACCCCCCAAAAAAAGTTCATACTGTATGATTCTATTACACAATTATAGACAACACAAATTATAGTGACAGCAGCTCAGTGGTTATATGGGACAAAGTGGGGAAGGAAGCATTTAGGGGAATAGGAGAGAGATATTACAAATATTAAACTATTATGTTTCATACTAGTTATGATTAAACTATGATGATTATTTTATTCCAGTGGTATATTATTAGCATACTTTTTTATTCTTCTTAGAAGTTTAATATTTTTCTTGAAAAAAATATTAAACTACATTCTTGGACTTCTTGTAACATCATCCATAGAATTCTGAAGATTTATCTATAAAAATTCCATCTCAACTTTTATCTTTCTAGGCAAAATTATTTTGGAATCATCCCCAAATAGAGGTTCTTAAATGCACTTATATGTGTTTGTTTCTTTCTTTGTTTTCTTATAAAGTTTTCCAAACTCTATCATACTTTTCTCACTCTTGAAAATATAATTTAATGAATGATCTTATGTTTAAATATGTGATGTTTTAGCTGTAAGTAAAACATATCTTTTTTAATATAGTTATTGAGTTTTTGTAATTATAGCTAAGAGTTAAAATTAACATTCAGTTTAAAAATATATTAAAAGTTCTTTTCAGTTTTATCCATAATTTATTTTCCTGTGTTAAATTGATAGTCTTTTTGAAATCAGACTTTAAAAAGCTTACTACCTTCTTTTAA
>CAUYQU010086785.1:0-15131 GCA_963574635.1 Cheracebus regulus
GGCCTTAATTACTTATTACAAGTTGCAGGGGCTGAGATGGCGTGGGTTTGGATTGCTTGCTTGTCACATTAGGGGTTACAGAGAGCAGTTTCAACAGAAAGCCGAGGTATGGTTGAGGTATGCAGTTTTATGGGACTTTTATCATGTCGCATTCCCCCCTTGTTTTATTTACAGGAATTAAATCATTGATTCCTCCAACAGGTTAGTATTGTTTGTTGGTTCTAAGGGCCCACCAGCCAGATTTTTCTTTCTTTCTTTTCTTTCTTTCTTTCTTTTTTTTTTTTTAGACAGAGTCTTACTCTGTTGCCCAGACTGGAGCAGTGGTGTGATCTCGGCTCGCTGCAACCTCTGCCTCCCGGGTTCAAGCAATTCTCTGCCACAGCCTCCCGAGTACCTGGGATTACTGGCACCCACCACCATGCTGGGCTAATTTTTGTATTTTCTGTAGAGACGGGTGTTTCTCCATCTTGGCCAGGCTGGTCCTGAACTCCTGACCTTGTGATCCACCCGCCTTGGTCTCCCAAAGTACTGGGATTACAAGTGTGAGTCACTGCGCCCTGCCCAGATTTTGCTTTCAAAGCATTCCTCGACTCTGTCCCCTTCCCCTGATCCTGACTGTCATTATGCTAGTCCACATCTCTTACCTGCTCTCTTTGTTTCTAGGCACACTTCCCCCAATTCATCCTCCACAGTATTTCCAGAGGCACCATCTTTTCTCTTTTTTTTTTTCCAGACACGGTCTTAGTCTGCCACCCAGGCTGGAGTGCAATGGCATGATCACAGCTCACCAAAGCCTTGAACAACTCTCTGAAGCCTTGACCTCTCGGGCGCAGGCACCCCTCCTATCTCAGCCTCCCAAATAGCTGGCACTAGGTGTCAGGATGGCCGAGTGGTCTAAGGCGCCAGACCCAAATAGCTGGCACTGCAGCCATGCACCACCATGCCCAGCAAATTTTTAAAAAACTTTTGTAGAGAGAGGTTCTCACTATCTTGTTCAGGTTGGTTTGCACTCCTGGGCTTGATCCATCCTCCTGCCTTGGCCTCCCAAAGTGTTGGGATTATAAGTGTGAGCCACTGTGCCTGGACTATTTCCAGAGGGAACTTCTTTAAAAGTTCCTCTTGGCTTATAAGACAAAGTCCAGCTCCACATCAGAACAGATATTGTTCTCCATGATCTAATTCATATTTATCTCTCCTATTTCATGTCTCACCTCCCTCTCTTCCCTCCGTCACCCTATGCTGAACTGAAGTGGTATTTGGCCATATTTGGTGTGTCAGGGTCTTTGCTCATCCAGCTTCCTCTGCCTGCAGTGCCCTTTCTTTTTTTTTTTTTTTTTTTTTAACTTGCAAACACCTACTCGACTTTTCAGATTCCATTCCAAGTTTTCTGTCACCATCTAAGGAGATTTGACCACTCCCTCTGGTGTGCTTATACTGTTCCTGCTACATAATTATATCCAGCACTTACAACACTTGATTGCACTTGTGTATTTACATATCTGCTTTTCCCCTTATAAACCTCAAACTTCAGGAAGACAGGACCTTTGAATAATAGACACCTACATCCAGAGTACCCAGTACAGTGCCTAGCACAAGGAGGCACTTAATAAATATTGAATTCAGATGAGAGCACCTCCTGGAAAGAAAAAAAAGAAAGAAAAGAAAAGAAAAGAACAAATAAAAAAACAAACAACAAAGAAAAATAAAAAGAAAATAAGAGATTGAGATTGTGTCTCGCTCTGTCACCCAGGCTGGAGTGCAGTGGCAAGATCTCGGCTCACTGCAACCTCTGCCTCCCAGGTTCAAGCGATTCCCCTGCCTCAGGCTCCTGAATATCTGGGACTACAGGCACGTCCTACCATGCCTGGCTAATTTTTTGTATTTTAGTAGAGATGGGGTTTCACCATGTTGGCCAGGATAGTCTCGATCTCCTGACTTTGTTATCCGCCTGCCTTGGCCTCCCAAAGTGCTAGGATTATAGGTATGAGTCACCACACCCAGCCAGAAAGTAAACATTGAATGAATGAATGGAAACAAAAATGAAAACGAAGCAGTGGGCCAACCCAATAAAACATTTGATAAAATCTCATTAATTTACTGCAAAATGAGGCACAGGTCAATCTGGTTAGTGAAAAATATAAATGATCTATTACTCTAAGGTCAATATAATTCTGTTACTTTGTAATCTTATATAGATCTCTATTTATGTACCACTAACTGTGCTGCTTTATGTTGTTTACATATCTGTTTCCCCTTTCTAGTCTGAAAGCTTCATGACCCATCTTATTTAGCTCTGTATCATTGATGCATAACCCATAATAGGTGTAAAATAAATATTTGTTGAATCAAAATTAAGGAATGAGGCTGGGTGCGATGGCTCATGCCTGTAATTCTAGCACTTTGGGAGGCCAAGACAGGCGGATCACCTGAGATCAGGAGTTCTAGACCAGCCTGGCCAACATGACAAAACCCCATCTCTATTCCACACACAAAAAATAAAAAACTAACCAGGCGGTGGTGGTGTGTGCTTGAATCCCAGCTACACCAGAGGCTGAGGCAGAAGAATCGCTTGAACCTGGGAGGTGAAGATTGTAGTGAGTTGAGATTCCATCACTGCACTCAAGCCTGGGCAACAGAGTGAGACTCTGTCTGAAAAAAGGACATGAATAAATAAAATAAAATAAAAATTAAGGAATGAAACTAGCCAAAGTAGCTTCTTATAAAGGTCTGGGGATTTATTTCAATGAAATGAGAATTATTTTGTCTTACTATATTTTAAAGATATATAAAGGGCTGACATTTGCATACTTTTTTATTTGCTCAGCAAAAACATCCATTTTTATAGATTCTACAAATATAAATTCCAGTTTCCTCTTTTCTGAAGTATCACAGATTCCAAATTAGGGAAGTCCAAGTTAGTGAAGCTTTACCATATTGTACCTTACCTTGTTTCATTTTGCTTGGTAGTCATATGCATCTGGGATTTGACGAAGCAGGCACTAGAAAATATGGATGTGCTTAACGTGTACCAGTTTTTATGGGCCTAGTAAATTTAAAAAAAATTCTTTTTTTTTCTTTTTTGAGATGGAGTCTTGCTCTGTCACCCAGGCTGGAGTGCAGTGACACAATCTTGGCTCACTGCAACCTCTGCCTCCCAGGTTCAAGTGATTCTCCTGCCTCAGCCTCCCGGGTACCTGGGATTACAGGCGTGCCCCACCACACCCAGCTAATTTTTCTATTTTTAGTAGAAACGGGATTTCACTATGTTGGCCAGGCTATTCTCGACCTCCTGACCTCAGGTGATTCACCCCCCTCAGCCTCCCAAAGTGCTGAGATTACAGGTGTGACCCACCGCACCCAGCTAAAAAAAATTCTTAATGTTATTTATGATTTATAATCATAAATGTTTTTAAACTATAAAATCAAATTATTTGCCTTATTACCTTTGGTACTTGTCTTAGTCCATTCAGACTATTATAACAAAATGGCATAAACTGGGTAGCTTATAAACAACAGAAATTTAGTTCTCACAGTGGAGCTCAAGATCAAGGTGGCAGCAGTTTGATGTCTATTGAGGGCCCACTTTCTGTTCATAGATAGTGCCTTCTCACTGTGTCCTCACACGGCAGAAGGGGTAAGTCAGGTTTCTGAGGCCTCTTTTATAAAGGAATTCATCTCATTTAAGAACACTCCAACCTCATGACATAATCATCTCTCAAAACCTACTAATACCATCATCTTGGGGGTTAGGATTTCAACATATGAGTATTGTTGGGAACACAAACATTCAGACCATAGCAATGATGCTACTAAGGTTTAAATCACAGGGATCCCAGAAGACTGCTTGGGTTTTTTTATTTTATTTTTTATTTTTTTGAGATGGAGTCTCACTCTGTCACCCATGCTGCAGTGCAGTGGCGTGATTTCGGCTCACTGCAACCTCCACCTCCCCAGTTCAAATGATTCTTGTGCCTCAGCCTCCTGAGCAGCTGTGATTACAGGCGCCCGCACCATGCCTGGCTAATTTTTGTATTTTTAGTAGAGACAGGGTTTTACCATGATGGCCAGGCTGTCTCTAACTCCTGACCTCATGTGATCTACCTGCCTCGGCCTCCCAAAGTGCTGGGATTACAGGTATGAGCCACCGTGCCTGGCCTCTTATTTTAATTACATAAAATTAAGATATGAACAATTATATGTATTGGGACACCAGTGGCTGGTGTGAAAGAGGAATGGAGGTAGGAAAGGAGGACTCTGCTTGTGTTTTCTTCATTCTAATGTTAAAAAATCATGGTTAATGCTGTAATTTCCTTATAATATTCCCACTCTAGAAACGTGCTTACAAGAGCTATGTTCGAGCCCTCCCTCTACTGAAGAAAATGGGGATCAATTCCATTCTCCTCCGAAAAAGCATTGGTGCCCTTGAGGTGGCCTGTGGCATCGTCATGACCCTTGTGCCTGGGCGTCCCAAAGATGTGGCCAACTTCTTCCTACTCTTGCTGGTGTTGGCTGTGCTCTTCTTCCACCAGCTGGTCGGTGATCCTCTCAAACGCTACGCCCATGCTCTGGTATTTGGAATCCTGCTCACCTGCCGCCTGCTGATTGCCCGCAAGCCTGAAGACCGGTCTTCTGAGAAGAAGCCCTTGCCAGGGAATGCTGAGGAGCAACCCTCCTTATATGAGAAGGCCCCTCAGGGCAAAGTGAAGGTGTCATAGGAAAGTGGAAGTGCAAAGAGTGGACCTTCCAGGCAGTTGCGTCTATGACACCAGGAAGATGTCAGTGTGTGTTTCTCATTCGATTTATTTATCTTAGGGAAAGGGAAAAACGTAATCTGCAAGTTAATGACCCTATTGGCTTGTGTACATCTATATGCTAAAATGACTTCCCCACTTGACATTTGTGCACCACCTGTAATCACTCTGGGGCAACTCTCACATCTTGCTGCATGTACATGTATACGGCTACTATTGAAGTGTAATTGTGAGATGGACTCCAGCAAGCATGTGATTGTGAGATTGTGTGTGGGAAAATGTATTTAACTACTCTGTGTGTGTGTGTGCACATGTGTGGACGCATGTGCAGAGCAGGCTCTGATCTTGAACTAATCCTGCACAGGCATCCTTCCCTTTATAGATTGATTCTAGCAAAGGCAGAATAAAACAAATTTCCTATAAAGAGAATCCTGATATAAAACAAGTCATATATTCCAATGGCCGGGAGTCTTTCCACAGATGCTGACAACTTAAACTTACTACTTTAGAGGGAAAAAAATTCAATTTGAGACAGTGAGTTATATATTAAATTAATTAGGCTGTATTCCAACAGTTGTTTAAAATTTAAATAGTCTATATTGAGTTTAATTAAAACAAGGGATGCATGCAGTTAAATTGATAGTTTAATTCTTCAAATGATAATATAGGAAGTTTCACCTTGCTTTTGTCTGAGCCCCACCTACTAAACCCCTTTACTCACAGTTTGAAACTGAAGCAGTAAACTTGTTTCCTGACATCTTTTTCAGATTGTCTTAAGCCCAAAGTTGCCTCACTTCCACTGTTCTCAGCAGCCAACCAGGATTTGGCAGCTGCTCCACTGTTAGGGTCGAGGGAACAGGATCAGTCCTGTTAGAAGTCTGTGAGTCTCAAACTCTACCTGTTCTCTGCAATCATCCAAAATTTGACAAAGAAGCTATATTCAGTGTTTCCTTGCCAAACACATTTACTACTCTTATTGATTCTTCACTGAGGTTTGCTAGTGTAAGCAGAGTTCCAGGTCACCCCTAGAGTTGTCTCTACACTTCTTTATCATTCCAGTGGGTGGAGTTTAGCTGGGGGAAGGACATTTCATAAGGGTTAGTTGGATTGAGCAGTATAAACATTTGCTTTTTTCATTATGTACTGTTGTTTTTCCTTGTTAGATGTGCTTTGGTGGTTTAATATTATTGTGCCAGGGATGGGGAAATGGGTGTGGGGGGGGGTGTGTGGGAAGAGTACTTATTACTGTATTTTCTTCAGTGTCATTGTTCTCAGTAATTGATACCTCTCTGTTTTATTTCTCTCATTCTTTCAAAATAAAACTTTTTGAAATTTAGAGGAAACTGTCTGGACAAACACTGAAAATCTGGAAAGTAAGGATCATATCAAAGGATTCAGCCTCTCTTTTTCTGAGTCTGGATGAAGGAAGAGAGGAAAGAGAAGAGAGAGTATAATCACTAAATATGCTAATGAGGTTGTCAACTTTCTGATTTCTTTTTTTTTTCTTTTTCTTATTTTTTTTTTTTTTGAGACATGGTCTTGCTCTGTTGCCCAGGCTGTAGTGCAGTGGTGTGATCACAGCTCACTGCATCAGTCTACCAGGTTCAAGTGTTCCTCCCGCCTCAACCTCCCAAATAGCTGGGACTATGGCATATGCCACCACGTCCAGCTAATTTTTTATTTTTTGTAGAGACGGGGTTTTGCAATAGTGCCTAGTCTGGCCTCAGACCCCTGGGCTCAAGCAATCTCCTTGCCTCAGCCTCTCAAAGTGCTGGGATTACAGGTGGGAGCCACCTTGCCTGGCCTAACTTTCCAATTTCATTTATGTTTCCCCACACTTTTGTGATGTTAGCACACAAGACAAGAGCCACATAATTAGGATCCCAATACAATTACCAGGTTTTGGGAGTTTTGCTTTATTAGGTGATGCCAAGGGAAGTTAGAAAAATGATTTCAGAGAAAATTGAAGATATATTAAAAGTGAATCACTAGCTATCACTGCATATATATATATATATATATATATCCACAAAGCAGTACAAGTTGCACTGCTTCAGACTTGTCACATTAGGCAAGATATTTCACCACTCAGGGCTCCAGTTTCACCATCTACAAAAAGAAGGGCGTTGAAGCTTTAAATTCCCTTCTAATTTACATTTCTTTGAGCCTATGAAACATGATTAAAAGCATGAAAAATGATTCAAGAAATTTTCTATTTTATTAAAGAAGAGCATCTATCAGAAAAAATTGAAGAGTCTCAGTTGTTATGCATGATTAAATAAGTTTGTGAAACTACTCTGAAAACCATATATGATGTGGTAAATAATTATTTTTGCTGTGTGCTTTCCCAAATACATAAACTTAATCTTTGATTATTCATCTCTAAGATTGTAGTTTACCTAAAGTTTATAGGTATGTTTTGGTCTCAACAACTCAGTGAGTCATTAAATTTATATCTTTTCTCTCGTATTCCTACTCTAATAAGAGATTAAATTAGGGACTAAGCTGAGAGCTCAGACTAAACCCTTGTAGCTGTTTTAAAGCCAGTTTCTTTAAGGTCAATTAACTCTTTATGGTTAGGAATAGTTACATGTTGACAGCCAGTTTCTAGAAAACCTTGGAGGATATCCATACTGATTCTCGGTAAAAGGAGGGCAGATCCAGCTTTTCTTTCCTCCCACGCGCTAGGTTCACATGGGGAAAGCGACAAGCCCTTTGACTTAAGTCTCAGCCAGGGAGAAGCTACTTTTATTGTGAAGTTTGCGGTTTCACATTTTCCTACAAAGTCCTGACATCTGGGGTCAACGTAGGCAAAATAGTCACTATAACTGATCATGTTAAATTCAAGAACCGAGATCTGAATTGTCCTGTCACACGCATAATGACGAATGCGAACATTCTTAGCACAGTGGGAACGCCAGCCACTCAGTTGACTCCAGCAGCAACGGCCCACTCGCTGCGCGCCCACTAGGCCCCAGGTGGGTGGGGCAATCCGCTCTCCGTAATTGGGTATACGTCAGCGTCGGCGCGCGCGCCACCTCCCGCCACACAGCCACCTCCCGCCACAGAGCCACCTCCCGCCGTCTCTAGCCAGTCAGGCTTCAGCTGAGTGCGTAGCTCCGCCCAACCGCCCCTTGGGTCTGCGCGGAAGCGCATGCGTGCGGGTGGTCCGTTTCTTTGAATTCCGGAGGCGGCATTCGGTCGTCAGAGGCCCGTGGGTCGTCTATAAGTCGAGTGTGTCAGGTATGGAGGTACTTTTAAACACCGCGCGAAATAGGGGCGAAGATAATTTTTTAATTTTTGAGGGTGGGACTATCCTGCAAGGTGTGGCTGTGGTCCGGTTTTCCGTAGCCAGTTTCGCTTCCAGCTGGGGCAGGTTGTGAAAGGGATCCTTGGGAAGCGCTCGGATGGTTCAGCTGGGTGGGGTCAGAAGCCGCTCCCCAGCCCTTCTTTCCTAGGACCCTAGGAAACAACTTGGCACCAGTAACCTCCCACTGGGTTGGACATACATAGTCCTCTTCTGATCTGGCCTCATCTGTTCCAGGGAGGTGGGATTGAGTAGGTGTCATTCCGACCATTCCTTTCGTTTTTCCTATTTGAAGCCAAACACTTAGAAGTCATTCTTGGTTCCTCTTCCCTTTTCCCTACATCCAATTCTTTTATCATGGCCCTATCTGTCTACTTACAAAACATAGCACGAATCTAATCATTTTCCACCTCTACACCCTAGGCCTAGTGCAGGCTACAGTCATCCCTTTACTGGACTTCTCCAACAGTCTTTTATTTGGTTTATTGCCGCTCCTTGACCTCTAACATTCTCGTCTCTGCACTGCAGCTAAAGTGATCTTCAATCACAAATCAGATGGTATTGCTCCCTTCTCTAACCTTTCCCCCTTCCCCTATGTTTTCCCATGACATTTAAAATCCAAACTCCTTACTTTGGCCTGCAAATCCCAGTGTGATCTATCGAGTCCCTGGCTATGTTTCTGACTTCATCACTTATTACCTTTTACCTCTTTCATTCCACTCCCTCCAGACTGATGTTGCTACTCTTTCTTTTTCTCCCTCCCTCCCTTCCTTCCTTTCTCTTTCTTTCCTTCCTTCCTCTTTCCTTCCTTCCTTCCTTCCTCCCTCCCTTGCTTCCTTCTTTCCTTCCTCTTTCCTTCCTTCCTTCCTTCCTCCCTCCCTCCCTCCCTCCCTCTCTTCCTTCCTTCCTTTTTCTTTTCTTTCCAGAGTCGGGTTGGGTGTGGTCGCTCATGCCTGTAATCCCAACACTTTGGGAGGAAGCTGAGGCAGGTGTGGATCACTTGAGGTCAGGAGTTTGAGACCAACCTGGCCAACATGGTGAAACCCCTTCTCTACTAAAATACTACAGTTAGCTGGGCGTGGTGGCATGCGCCTATAATTCTAGCTACTGGAGAGACTGAGGCAGGAGAATCCCTTGAACACAGGAGGTGGAGGTTGCAGTGAGCTGATCAGGCCACTGCACTTCAGCCTGGGTGAGGAATGAACTCTGTCTCAAAAAAAAAAAAAAAAAAGAAAAAGAAACAATGTCTTGCTATGTTGCCCTCAGCTTCCCAAAGTGCTGGGATTACATGTGTGACCTACCCTATGGTGTGGGGCCAAGCTGCAGTTTCTTTAACACATAACGTTCTTAAAGGTCACCTCAGAGAGGTTTTCTTTGAACACTTATTACAAAGTTACGAGGTAGCTTCCCATTCCCACTTCATTTCTGTAACATCACTGTGTATCATATTCACTATTACTTGTTTACTTTTCTTCCTTTTTTTTTTTTAGAGACAAGGTCTTGCTCTGTCACCCAGGCTGGAGTGCAGTAGCGCAGTCGCCGCTCTCTGCAGCCTCAACCTCCCAGGCTCGAGTGATTCTCCTACCTCAGCCTCCTGAGTAGCTAAGACTACAGACACGTGCCACCACGCCTGGCTAATTTTTAAAGTCTTTTTTAGAGACGAGGTCTCACTGTGTTGCCCAGACCAGACTGGTCTTGAACTCCTAGGCTGAAGGGATCCTCCGGCCTCGCCTCTGAAAGTGCTGGTATTACAGCTGTGAACCACCATTCCTGGTCTTAGTTAGATACTTACTTATTGACTCTCACCTCCCCCTTCAGTGTAAGTTTCATGAGAACAGGGACCTTGATTGTTTTATTATTTTATCCCTGGTAACTAGACTTGTGCTTGGCATATAGATGACATTTAGTAATTATTAAGTGAATGAATGGGAATATTTGTCTCCTGAAAATGCTTAGTCTGGCCACCAGTTTGGCTTTTGAAGTATGCAGTTTTAACTTAGCACTCACAAAGTGAGATGCATAAAGATTAAAAGCAAAATCAAGGAGAAGTGGGGAAAATAGGAGTGGAGAAAGTAAGATTGAGTTATTGAAATGGATTCATTTTTTGTTTTGTTTGTTTTTGTTTGTTTTTGAGACAGGGTCTCGCTCTGTCGTGCAGGCTGGAGTGCAGCAGTGCAGTCTCTGCTCACTGCAACCTCCACCTCCTGAGTTCAAGCGATCCTCCTGCCTTAGCCTCCTGAGAAGCTGGGATTACAGGTGTGTGCTACCATGCCCAGCTAGTTTTTGTATTTTTAGCAGAGACAGCGTTTCATCATATTGTATGCCTGACCTCAAGTCTGGAACTCCTGTATGCCTGACCTCAAGTGGTTCACCTGCCTCAGCATCCCAGAGTGCTGGGATTACGGGCGTGAGCTACTGCAACTGGCTGAGATGGATTAGTTTTGGACCCACTTATATGACATAGCCATTCTAAGAGAGAACTTGCTATGTTTCCTGTATTCTTACTGTTTTTTTTTTTTTTTTTTCCACTAGAAAGCTAGTTCAGCTGATGAATGTTACCTTGGCAGGTTGTTTCTATTTCTATTTAGGGCAAGGGCTTTCTGAGAAAGTCAACCTCTAGATTTTGTTTCCTGGATTGTTGTCAACTTGTTTATTGCGTGCCTGTTGTATGCTAGCTATTGTATACTAAATACTGGAAATACACCCTGTCTCTGTGGAGAAGAAAGGACTGTTTGGCTGATTAATGATAACTTAACACTTGTTTCTGTATAGAACATATGCAGTAATGTCACTTCAAAAGAGAGGTAAGAACGTCCAGGCACAAAACAGGACTTCACAAGGTAGTAATAGTTTTCAGACCACACTTTCAGCCTGGAAAGTAAAACAGGATCCAAGCAACTCAAAACATGGAGAAGACAATCCAGTGGGAGGTTATGAACATGCTGATGATCAAGCTGAAGATGCTCTGCAAATGGCAGTGGGATATTTTGAGAAAGGTAAAGGTGGATTGTTTTCCTTATGAAAGTCCTATTTCTGTAAGAATATTCTAGTCTTTTTTCTTAAAAATTTTTAAAGGAAAGCATAATTTTGCTCATTCATGCTTTTGTTTATTTAATAGACATTGAACACTTACTATGTATCAGCATGCTAGGTACTAGGGACACAACAACAAAACTTACTAGCAGAGTGGTTCCCAGAGTGCTGCATATTGGGATCACCTGAGAATCTTTTTTTCTTTTTCTTTATTTTCCCCTCCCTCTCTACCTTTTCAGCTCTGAGAATCTTTAACAAACAAACTGTTGTCAGGCATCCACTCTTTTTTTTTTTTTTTGAGATGGAGTCTTGCTTTTGTTGCTCAGGCTGGAGTGCTGACGAGTGCAATGGTGTGATCTCGGCTCACTGCAACCTCCACCTCCTGGGTTCAAGCAATTCTCCTGCCTCAGTCCTCCAAATAGCTGGGATTACAGGCATGCACCACCACGCCCGGCTAATTTTGTATTTTTAGTAGAGATGGGATTTCTCCATGTTGGTCGGGCTGTTGTCAAACTCCCAACCTCAGGTGATCCACCTGCCTCTGCCTCCCAAAGTGCTGGGATTACAGGTGTGAGCCACTGTGCCCAACTGGCATCCACTCTTAGACTTTCTGATTTTATTGGCATGGGATACAACCTGGCATAGGGATTTTTTTTAAGGCTTCCTAGGTGATTCCAATGTATGGCATAGTTTGGGATCCAGTCCTAATATTGAAACAGGTTGCAGTCTAAGTTCAGTGCTTTTAGTTAAGAATAAGAATGTCAGTGCATGATCCAGCTTTCCTCACTGAAGGTGCTATTGCTGTTAAATATTCTTTAGTTAAAAACATCTTTGAACAGTTTTTGGGAAGACAGTTTTTACATAAACAAACTCATTTATTTATTTTTGGAGACAGGGTCTTGCTCTGTTGCCCAGGCTGGAGTGCAGTGGCATGATCATGGCCCAGTGTACATTTGACCTCTTGGGCACAAATGATCCTCCCATCTCAGCCTCCTGAGGAGCTAGGACCATAGGCACATGCCAGCATGCCCAGCTAGTTTTTAAATTTTTTGTAGAGATAGGGTCTTGCCATGTTGCCCATGCTGGTCTCAAACTCCTGGCCTCAAGTGATCCTCTTGCCTTGGACTCCCAAAATGCTGGAATTACAGGTGTGGGCCACCACACCTGATCATTAAGCTATTCCTTTAAAGAGTTTCAAGTTGTTATTATTGAGGCTGAAGACAGAAATAATTTTAAAGGTCTCACTATTTAATATTGTTTCCTTTTTCAGGTCCCATTAAAACTTCGCGGAATAAAGATACAACCTTGGAAAAACACTTGAAAACTGTGGAAAATGTGGCTTGGAAGAATGGGTTAGCTTCAGAAGAAATTGACATTCTATTAAATGTTGCACTCAGTGGCAAATTTGGTAAGTTGAGAATATGCTTTTTTTTTTATTTTTTAACTCACCTAGCACCTGTATTTTTTATTTTAAAAATAAATTTTTTTAATTTTCTTTTTTCCTCTTCTAAGAAAAAGAATTAAAAATAAATTTTTTATGTTTTCTTTTTTTATGTAATAGAGACAGGGTCTCACTGTATTGGCCAGGCTGGTCTCGAACTCCTAGACCCAAGTGATCCTCCCTCATTGGCCTCCCAAAGTGCTGGGATTACAGGCTTGAGCCACCACACCTGGCCCAAGGGGATGTTTTCTGTTTTTTTTTGTTTTTTTAAGACAGAGTCTCACTCTGTTGCCCAGGCTGGAGTGCAGTGGCATGGTCTTGGCTTACTGCAACTTCTGCCTCCCAGGTTCAAGCGATTCTCCTGCCTCAGCCTCCTGAAGAGCTGGGACTACATGTTTGTGCCACTATGCCCAGCTAATTTTTTGTATTTTTTTTTTTTAGTAGAGACGGGGTTTCCCCATGTTAGCCAGGATGGTTGCCATCTCCTGACCTCGTGATCCACCCGCCTTGGCCTCCCAAAGTGCTGGGATTACAGGCGTGAGCCACCGTGCCCAGCTGAGGGGATGCTCCTTTTTTTTTTTAATTTTTATTTTGAGACAGAGTCTCACTCTGTTGCCTAGGTCGTAGTACAGTGACTTGATCTCGCCTCACTGCAGCCTCTCCCTCCCAGGTATAAGCGATTCTCTGCCTCAGCCTCCTGAGTAGCTAGGATTACAGGTACCTGCCACATGCCTGGCTAATGTTTTTATATTTTTAGTAGAGACAGGGTTTCACCATCTTGGCCAGGCTGGTATTGAACTCCTTGACCTCATGATCCACCTGCCTTGGCCTCCCAAAGTGCTGGGATTACAGGCATGAGCCACAGTCCCCACCTGGGGATGCTTTTGTCATCACTTTGCTATTAGTTTTTCCTTTTAGACTTTGACTTGGATTGTTCATTGGAATCAGTTGCAGTTCTTTATATTTACTGTTCTCGTCATAAGACCAATCTGTTAAGATTATAAAATCAGCTTTTCTTGTGTTTAGGCCAAAAGTTTCTATATGCATATGCTGAAAATGACCAGTTACCATATATCATTACAAATAAAATATGAAATACATACTCTTATCACCAAATACATGAGAACTATTTTTTAGTATTTCTCTTAAGAAGCATGCATAATAATTTAAATAATGTTGCTGGAAGGCATCTTAAAAGGTTACTTAGTCTACTTCATTACCTTCATTATCTATGGCAAGTTCCTGCTTACACTGTCTCCATTCTAGTGTCTATGACTTTAACAGTCAAGATGCTTTTTCTTTTGTGCAAATGCATCTTTTCCTGTTCTGAGTTCATTGGTGTTGGAGGGGATGGTTGGATGAGGTTCTTAGAAATAACATCTGGTCAGTATTTTATTTACGTGAAAAGAACTTTTTAACTTTTTCTCATTTAAATTCAGGCTTGGAAGGTATTTTAGACTGTAAATACTTTCATTTAAAGGTGAGGAAACAGAAGCTCAGAGTAGTTAAAGAGACTTGCTTAATGTCAGAGCTAGAACTGGGGAAATAAGATGTCCAAACTCCCATTCTAGTGCTTATACTGTACTACATTGCTGCCTTTTTTTCTACTTAAAAAAAAGTTAAGGCTGGGCACAGGGCCATGGCTCATGCCTGTAATCCCAGCAGTTTGGGAGGCCAAGGCAGGATGATTGCTTGAAGCCAGGTTTGAGACCATCCTGGGCAACAAAGTGAAACCTTGTCTACAAAAAGTAAATAAAAAAAAATTAGCTAGGTGCAGTGTCATGTGCCTGTAGTCCTAGCTACTTGGGAGTCTGAGACAAGAGAATCACTTGAGCCCAGGAGTTTGAGGCTGCAGTGAGCTATGACAGTGCCACTGTACTCCAGTGTGGGCAACAGAGCAAGACCCTGTCTCTGGGGGAAAAAAGAGAATAAGACAGCTCTGAAAACCAAATGCTTTATATACTAAGTGTTTCCTGGCTCTTGCATGTTAGGTTTATTTGTTTATATCCTAGCAGCATAAAGAGTTGGTATTACAGACACCCGCCACCACACCCAGCTAATTTTTGTATTTTTAATAGAGACGGAGTTTCACCACATTGGCCAGGCTGGTCTTGAACTCCTGACCTCAGGTGATCTCTGTGACATCATTTCTGTTACCAGATGGGAGAACACCATAGAGTCCTGAGATCAAGTGGAAAGATTAGACTAGTGTAGAATGATATTACTGCCAGCCAATTCCAAGAATATCTTGTTCTAGGCCAGTCACAGTGGCTCATGCCTGTAATTGCAGCACTTTGGAAGGTCAAGGTGGACAGATCCCTTCAGCCCAGGAGTGTGAAACCAGCCTGGGCAACATAGTGAGACCTTGTCTTTATTAAAAATAAAAAATGTAAGCAGGCATAGTGGCATGTGCCTGTAGTCCCAGCTACTCTGGAGGTTAAGGTGGGAGGATTGCTTGAGCCCAGGAATTTGAGGTTGTTGTGAGCTGTGATTGCACCACTGCACTCCAGCCTGGGTGACAAAGTGAGACCGTGTCTCAAAAAAAAAAATATCTGTTGTGTTCTGCTACTCTCCCTTCTTTTTTGGGGTGAGTGGATGA
>CAUYQU010086788.1:0-14336 GCA_963574635.1 Cheracebus regulus
GAAGGAGGAAAGAAAGAAGAAGAAAAAGAAGGAAGAAGAGTGAGTCAGGGAGGACAGAAAAATGGGAAGCATCTCTTTAGAAGGTGTGTGTGTTGGGTGGGGGGTGTAGAGCAGAAGGAAGTGCCTAGGGTCCTGAAGAAATGATAGCAGGTGCTAAGGGGCCCAGGGTAATAGTTCCAGCACCATACTTTCTGATCTTAACCTTACTGTCATATCAGAGTCCAGCCCCACGTGGCCTGGGGTCACAGCACTCAGCTTGCTGAATGGCTGCCTCTCATTGCCTTTGACAGCAAGAGCCACCATGCCAGGCCCAGGGGCCACAGGCTCACAGGCAAAGAGCAGGCCCCTCTGCTGGAGGTAAGGAGATGTTGTTCTCGGAGGATGAGTGCATGACTTGAGTTGGAGTCTGAAGATGGTTGTGGGTTACAAAGAGCTCAGCAATGAGCCTGGCCCAAGCTTCTGACCCCTTGCCCTGGGTCCTGAGGGCTTGAACTCTCCCTATTCCCAACAGGTCTCAAGAATTCTTCTATTAATTCCCACCCTCTGGGGACAGCTCCGCACCTCCCTCATTTCCACACTCTGGGACCCAGGCATCTGCCTCTTTCATTCTCCTGTGGCGACCCAAGCACCCCCAGGCCCTGCTCTCTGTCAATTCTGACCCCTGAACTGCAGGGTTTTGCCACCCCACCCCAAATTGCTGGATGATGTAGTAGTTCTGTATTTAGATTTTTTTTAACTCCCCTTACCATTTTCTACAGTGGCCTTACTAATTTAAACTCCTATCAACAGTGTATAAGAGTTCCCTTTTTGCCACATCATAAGCATCTGTGTTTTTTGTTTGTTTGCTTGCTTGTTTGTTTTGTTTTTGTTTTTTTTAGTTGTGTCTATTCTATCTGGGGTAAGAAGACATCTCATTGCGGTTTTGATTTGCATTTCTCTGATGATTAGTGATGTTGAGCTTTTTTTTTTTAACATTCCTGTTGACCATTTTTATGTCTTCTTGTGAGAAATGTCTATTCATGTCCTTTGCTCACTTTTAAATGAGATGATTTTGTTTTTTTAATTCTTAAGTTGTTTGTTTCTTACATATTCTAGATATTACTCCTTTGTCAGATAAATGGTTTGAAAATACTTTCTCCCATTCAACAGGTTGTCTCTTCACTCTGCTCATTGTTTTCTTTGCTGTGCTGAAGCTTTCTCCTTTATTATAGTCCTGTTGTCTATTTTTGTTTGTGTTTTCTGTATTTTTGAAGTCTTAACCATAAAATCTTTGCCCAGACCAGTGTCCTAGAATGTTCCTCCTAGGTGTTCTTCTAGTTGTTTTATAGTTTCAGGTCTTACATTAAAGTATATAATTCAACTTGAGTTGGTTTTTATATAGGGTTAGTGATAGGGATCTAATTTTATTCTTTTGCATATGGATATCCATTTTCGTGTATTCTTGACATCTTTGTTAAAAGTCAGTTGGCTATAAACATGTGGATTTATTTCTGGATCCTCTATTATGTTCCATTGATTGACATGTCTGTTTTTAAGCAATACCATTCTGTTTTAGTTATTATAGCCTTGTGATATATTTTGCATCTGGCTTTGTTCTTTTTGCTCAGGATTGTTTTGGCTATTTCAGCTTTTTTTTATGTTTTGGTTCCATAGGGATATTAGAATTGTTTTTTCTAGTTTTGTGAAAAATAACATTGGTATTTTTATTGAGAGTTCCTTGAATCTCTAGATTGCTTTGGGAAGTATGGTCATTTTACTAATATTAATTCTTCTGACTCATGAGCATAGAATATCTTTCTGTTTGTTTGCATCCTCTTTTTTCTTTCATCAGTGTTGTATAGATTTCTTTTTAAGTTATCTTTGACTTTCTTGCTTAAACTTATTCCTAGGTATTTTTTTCTAGCGGTTGTAAATCGAATTGCTTATTTCTTTCTCAGCTACTTCATTACTAATGTATAGACATTATATTGATTTTTGTATGTTGATTTTGCATTCTACAACTTTACTGAATTTATTTATTACATCTAATAGTTTTTTGGTGGAGTTTTTAGGTTTTTCTAGATAAGGATCATGTCACTGGCAAGGAGGGGAGAGAGGCTGAAGGTTAAGCTGATAGTCAATGATTTGATGAATCAGGCATACGAAATATAGTTTCCATCAAAACTCAAAAGGGTAGAGTTTGGAGAGCTTCTGGATAGTTGAACACAGGGAGGCTTAGAGGAAAGTGAACAAGAACTTAGCCATGTGCCAGGGAGGGTGGTGCATCACAACCCAGTGGGACAGAGGCTCCTGCACTGGGGACCCTTCTGAACTTGCCCTATGTATCTGTTCATATGGCTCTTTATTTCTATCTTTTAGAATACCTTTTAAAATAGACTGGTAAATGTATGTGAGTGTTTCTCTGAGTTCTGTGAGCCATTCTAGCAAATTAATCAAACCTGAGAAGTGGGTTGTGGGAACCCTGATTTATAGCAAGTCAGTTAGAAACACAAGCAAAATAACCTGAGGCTTGAGATCGGCATCAGGACTGGGAGGGGGACAGTTGTAGGGACTGAGCCCTCAACCCATGGGATGTGATGTTATATATAGGGAAATAGTGCTAGAATTGAGTTAGAGGACACCCAGCTGGTGTCCATCACAGAACCAATTGCTTGTTTGTTGGAGAAATTCCTTACATTTCATCAGAGAAGTCTGCCATGTTTATAGTCATTGTAGTGTGAGAGCAGGGCAAAAACGATTTGAGATTTTCCACACTCAGAGTGGTTCTAAATATTGAGTTGCTTTTAAATTTGACTTAGTCATAACCTAACTAACTGAATAGGATTAGATGTGAGAAATGTTTTGATATAATGTATAGGAAGGAAACAAATGCTGATGAAGACAGACGTGTTGGAATAGATGTTCTGGGTGTGAGTGCCCCCTTCATCCTCCCTGTCTCCCAAGAAACCAAAAAATACTCTCTCTGCGGCTTTAACAAATATAGGTTTGAAAGAGAGTGCCTGTGTTTTTCAATAATTCTAAATGGCTATAATTGCAGGACTTTTATGATGCTCAGGAACGTCCTGATGTCAGTGGAGATGAAGGGAAATCAGAAAGTCAGGAGTCAGCATAAAGGGATGTTTATCATAATTTTTCTTTTTTTTTTTTAGACAGGGTTATCTCTTGTTGCGCAGGCTGGAGTGCAATGGTGTGGTCTCGGCTCAATGCAACCTCCGCCTCCTGGGTTCAAGCTATCCTCCAGCCTTAGTCTCCTGAGTAGCTGGGATTACAGGAACGTGCCACCACCAGAAAAATAAAAGGAGGGCCTGGTTCTTGGCCAGAAGGAGGCCTAAGGGATGACAAGAGATAGGACCCAGGCATAGCAGAAGAAAAGGTCATGGAGGAGAGGAGTTCCAGCATCTGAGAACCCTGGTTTCTTCTCAGAGTTTGTGTCTTCACTCGGTTCACCATCCCCAAACCCAGCAGGAACAGGGAGAAGTGACTTGGCAAATCCCCCACTCACGATGGGATCCGTCAGCCAGAGACCACTTTTGAAAGTCTGTTTCCCCTGACTAAAAAAACAGGACATTTACCCTGTTAGAAGAAGTTGATGTCTGCAAGTAACCTCCACCTGGGAAATTCTGGTTCATGGCAGGGTCTCCCTTTTAGCAATGAAAACAACTTCTGGCTGACAGCTAATAAGTCATTTAGAATCCTGTTCATGTAAAATGATTACCTACTTAAAGCATTAGCTCCATTATAGTTAAGGACACACATCCCACACCATACATCCAGTGTCATTTGTGAGAAGATTGCTTTGATTTGCTCATGTAGAATGTTACTCTACTGCTTTGCAGAGAGGCTTGCCACACATTTCAGATCTCTGCTTCTCATTTCACACTATCTGGCTCATGAAGTGAAGGTAATGAGAAGTGTCTTCAGACAATACTCCGAGGTTTGTCTATCAGAGTCATAGTCATGTATTACATATAGAGATTATTCTCTTACAAGTTATAACTTAGAGATTATTCTCTTAGAAGTTATAATTTATTGCTATATATTTTAATCATGGTGTAGATAGATGCTACCCAACTATTTATTTTTATTACCTCTATGTTACACTGCTTAGGTGGCCACTACTGGTACCTCTGCATTTTCTTTCTCGTATGCGAAATTAACATATAAGATTGTATATACATGTGACTGGGCACAATGGCTCATGCCTGTAATCCCAGCACTTGGGGAGGCCAAGGTGGGTGGATTGCCTGAGGTCAGGAGTTCGCAACCAGCCAGGCCAACATAGCGAAATCCCATCTCTACTAAAAATACAAAAAATTAGCTGGGCATGGTGGCGTGTACCTGTAATCCCAGCTACTCGGGAGGCTGAGGCAGGAGAGTCGCTTGAACCCAGGAGGCAGAGGTTGTAGTGAGCCAAGATCGCACCATTGCACTACAGCCTGGGTAGCAAAAGTGAGATTCTGTCTCAAAAAAAGATTGTATATACGTGGTGGCTTTGTTTCCAGGAATTGCTGACTAGATAATTTAAACCATTCCTTCCAGTGAGTACAATGGGAAAAGGTGGAAAATATACTTATTTGTAAAATCTGGTTGAGTAAATGGAGTAAATTGAGTAATAAAGCAGTGAAGATTTGCCAGATCAGGAGAGCAAATAGAGCCGTGGGCTGCTTTTGTGGATCAGAGTTAGTGACACCTGCTTCCTGGCCAGAAGCCAACTTCCAGGATTCGGACTCAGGATTCAGAACTTAGATGGTCTCTTGGTCTCTCTAGAATTCAGTGCTCATTTAGCCAGGGCTACGACCTTTCCACTCAATGGGTTGGAGGATCCAAGCTTATGGTATGACTGCCTCTGGAGCATTTCATGCTAGAGAAATCCCAACAGGCGTAGGTAAATGGTCTAAAGGGCTCCAGCCAGCCTTCCATGGAACTCTGGGTAAGGCACTTCCCTGTGTTGTTGTTTCTGTTGGCCATGTCCTCAGGAATTTAGGGAAACGGCCATGTAGTCGCTGAGTGAAAGTGAGGGCGGAGGGTGGTTGGTCCCTGGGCAGTGAGAAGTTTTGTGACCCTGCATCTTTTCCTTCCATCTCAACCAAATACCACTTGTGAAAGCCCAAAAGTAAATGTCATTAAATGTCAGAGGTGAATCCAAGACCACGGATTCATTGTGCCCAGAAGCCTTGGACCATGTGGCCCAGCAGTGATGAAGTCTATGAGGCCTTGGTCACCCTCAAAGTGCTGCCCGACAAGCAGAGAAAAATTTAAGAGGAGCTGCTGCTCATTGCCATCAGGCACCCCAGGAGCTGGACATGGCATTCATTGTAATTCTGATGAGGAACTAGAGAGGTCCCATAGCATATAGACCTTGATCAAATTGAGTCATGGTGGAGTCAAGCAAAATTCTGCAATGACCCACAAGTACCTAAATATAAAACAAAGTCTCAACTCAGAGCTTCAGACTCAGTAGTAACTCCTTTGTGCTGTTGTTATGTTTGTACTGTGATAATCGGTGTTTGAAGGGAGGAGATACAGTTATGTGTTGTTGGAAAACACATGTAATTAGAAAAATGGGCATGATTCAAGGAATGGAAGGGACTCTTGTCTTCCATGGTAGATGTGGGACTCTCTGACATATTTATCCCGTTGTTCCAAGTGCAGAAGAGAAAGCTTCTTCCTGCTTTCAGCTGTGTGACTGACAATGGAAGCTGGAATTCAGAGAATCAGTAGCAGCCTCTCTCTCTCCATGCCCCAACCCTGTAGGTTTAAGGAACGGACTTAGGTCTCTGGCATTTTGTTGTCAACATGCATTTTCCTTCACTCATTCAGATTTTTAAAAAAATGGAAAATGAACCAAAGGCTGCAATTCTCATGGCACCTAGAGAACTGGAGTACGGACCAAGGTTGCCATGTGCCTGTCATTGCTTCACCACACTCGGTTGCTGTGTGACCTAAGGAGAGGCTCTCTACTACTAGGGACTTTTAAATTCATCTGTGAATCCTGGATAAACACAAACATTCTGGTAACCTTACTGAAATAAAGTGAAGACCAATGGGTCGACAGATGAGAAAAATTTGAGTGATGCCATTTACTGATAGACAGGGCTTTTTAGGAACATGCACCTTAACGCAGGAGGAAAACATAATACCAGCAATGCCCTACCTAAAGCCCCTTAGTGATGATAATTATCATTTATCTTTCTATAAAAGTACAACAAGACTTTCTCCCTCAATATCTCAAATCAGTTAAATATATCTTCTGATAATATACCAGTTTGGACCCACACATTTTGCTCTGAGTGAAAATGAAAAGGAATGAGAACATCTCCACTTTCGTGTGGTGACAATGGGACCCATAGAGGCTTGGAAACCAGCCTACATCTACCTAAACTCTACATCATCTGCTGTTGTCAATTTTCAATCTATCTATTCTATGCTTTGGAATTCTACATAATTCATACTCTTGAAAAATCTCATTTTCATATACCGGATTGGGTAGAAAAGGTGATATCTCTGTTTTAATTTGCTAAGACTTCCATAATAAAGTGGCACAGACTGGGTAAGCTAAACAGTAGAAATGTATTATCTCCCAGTTCTGGAGGCTACAGGTCCAAGATCAATGTATTGCAGTACTGATTGCTTCTGAGGCCTCTCTCTTTGGCTTTTAGACGGTCATCTTCTCCCTCTATCTTGTCACCATAGCACCTCAACATATGGGTAGAGGGACACAATTTAGCCCATAATAGTCTGCACCATCCTTGGTAGTGCATATTGTAAGAAATAGAAGAGAATACAACCATTTGGCTGGACTCCGCTGATATTCTGCAATGTTGGTCTTGCAGTAAGAACAACACCAAAACAAGAGAGCCAAAGTTTAGTCTTCCCTGGAAGGTGAGCCCTCTCTGAGTCTGGCCACCCCAAGACAGCAAGACCCAGTGCTATGTAGTTCTCCAAAGTCCTATTTACCATGGTGATTCCGATTCAGTATTTTTAACTGGGAAAAGGATTCTCTCTCAGAAAAGCAACCACTTCTGATGCTGTGTATTATTCTCTTTATACTTATAGGAGAAAAAAATTGATGTTAATAAAAAGGAAATATTTGTCAAAGTATTATCACACAAATAAATTTTGTATCATTTTAAAATACCTCTTATTGTATTGAGCTTGTTGGGTTTTTTAAAAAATTACTGGCACATAATATTTGTACATATTTGGGGATACACATAATATTTTAATGCATGTGTAGAATGTATAATGATCAAGTCAGGATATTTAGAATATTCATCACCTCGAGCATGTATCATTTCTTTGTGTTGAGTGAATTTCAAATCCACTCTTCTAGCTGTTGTGAAATATACAATACATTGTTGTTAACTATAGCCAGCCTGCTGTGCTCTCAAAAGTTAGAATTTATTCCTACTATTTAACAGTACATTTGTACCCATTAGGCTAGCTCGTTTTATCTCCCAGCCCCCACACACACCCTTTCAAGCCTCTGGTAACTATTTATTCTACTTTCTACCTCCATAAGATAAACCTTTTTTTCAGTTCTCACATATGAGTAAGAACATGTAATATTTGTCTTTCTTTGCCTGGTCTATTTCACTTAACATACTGACCTTCACTTCTGTCCATGTTGCAAAATGCCAGGATTTCATGTTTGTGGCTGAATAGCATTCCACTGTGTATACATAACACATTTTCTTTACTATTCATCTGTTGATGAACACTTAGGCTGATTCCATATCTTTGTTATTGTGAATGGAGCTGTAATAAACATGAAGGTATAGTTACCCCTTTGATAATAATTTCCTTTTCTTTGGATAAATACGCAGCAGTGGAATTGTTGGATCATAAGGTCATCCTACTTTTAGGTTTGAGGAATCTCCAGTTGTTTTCCATAATGATGGCACAATTTACATTCCCACCAGGAGCACATATGAGTTTCCTTTTCTCCACATCCCTTCCAGCATCTTATTTTTTTGTCTTCTTGATAATAACTATTCTGTGATAAGAGCATATCTCATTGTGGTTTTGATTTGTATTTCCCTGATGTTTAATAATCTTGAGCATATTTCATATATCTCTTAGCCATTTGTATGTCTTCTACTGACAAATATCTATTTAGATCCTCTGCCCTCCCTTTAATGGGATTATTATTACAATTATTTTGTTGTTGGCCAGGCACAGTGGCTCATGCCTGTAATCCTAGAACTTTCGGAGGCCAAGGTGGGTGGATCATAAGGTCAGGAAATCGAGACCCCTGGCCAACATGGTGAAACTTTGTCTCTACTAAAAATACAAAAACTAGTGGGGTGTGGTAGAATGTGCCTGTAATCCCAGCTACTCGGGAGGCTAAGGCACGGGAATCTAGAACCCAGGAGGCAGAGGTTGCAGTGAGACAAGATTGTGCCACTGCACTCCAGCCTGGTGACAGCAAGACTCTGTCCAAAAAAAAAAGTTCTTTTGTTAAGTTGTTTGAGTGCCGTGTATATCTGAATATGTGTCCCTTTTTGAATGACTAGTTTGCAAATAATTTCTCCCACTCAACAGGTTGTCTCTTCATTCTGTTGGTTGTCCTCCTTGCTATGCAGACGATTTTTATTTAATATAGCCTCATTTGTCTATTTTTGCTTTTACACCTGTTCTTTGGTGTCCAACATAAAAAATCTTTGCCCAAACCAATGTCCTGGAGAATGTATCCATTGTTTTCTTCTAGTAGGTTCACCGTTTCAGGTCTTAGAATTAAGTCTTTAATCCATCTTGATTTGGTTCTTTTTACATGATGAGAGATAGGGGTGTAGCTTCATTCTTCTTCATGTGGTTATTCAGCTTTCCCAGACCATTTATTGAAAAGATTGTCCTTTTTCCATTGGTTGTTCTTGAATCGTTTGTCAAAAATCAGTTGGCTCTAAATGTGTGGATTTATTTCTGGGTTCTCTGTTCTGTTCCATTGGTCTATGTGTTTGTTTTATATACCAGCGCCATGCTGTTTTGGTTACTATAGCTTTGTAGTAAATTTTGAGGTGAAGAAGTGTGATGCCTCCAGCTTTGTTGTCTTTGTTTAGCATTCTTTTGTCTCTTCAGGGTCTCTTGTGGTTCCACATAGACTTTAGAATTTTTTTCTATCGTTGTGAAGAACGTCATTGGTATTTTGATAGGGATTACATTGAATCGGCAAATTTCTTAGGGCAGTGTTATCATTGAAACAATATTAATTCTTCCAATCCATGAGCATAGAATATGTCTTCTTTTTTAATGTTCTCTTTAATTTGATTTTGTATGCTGCAACTTTACTGAATTAGTTTATCACATATAAGAGAGCTTAGGAAAGGCATTTAGGTTTTTCTAGGTATAAGATTATGTCATCTATGAACAAGGCTAATGTGACTTCTTCCTTTCCAATATGGATGTCTTTTATTTCTTTCTCTTGCCTAATTGCTTGGGCCAAGATACTCAGCATTATGTTGAATAAAGTGATGAAAGTAGATATCCTTGTCTTGTTCCAGATCTTCAAGGAGAAGCTTTCAGCTTTTCCCCGTTTAGTACTGTATTAGCTGTGTGTTTGTCATATATGGCCTTTATTACTTTGAGGTATGTTTCTTCTATGCCTAGTTTGTTGAGAGTTTTTATTATGAAGGTGTGTTGGTATGTTTTGAATTGCTATAATGTTAATGCCTGAAACTGGGTAATTTATAAAGGAAAGATGTTTATTTGGCTTATAATTTTGCATGGATCATGGTTGTGTGTGGTATCTGCTCAGCTTCTGGTGAGGCCTCAGGAAGCTCTTATTCATGGTAGAATATGAAAGTGAAACAGGAATGCCACATGGCAAGAGAGAGAGCAAGAGAGAGAGGAGGCAGTGCCAGTTTCTTTCTAATAACTGGCTCTCACATGAACAAATAGAGGGAGAACTCATTTATTATTTCGAGGACAACACTAAGCTATACATGATGGATCTGCCCCCATGACCCAAATGCCTTCCACCAGGCCCCACCTCCAACACTGGGGATCACATTTCAACATGAGATTTGGAGAAAACAAATATCCAAACTGTAACAGAAAGTATGCTGCATTTTATCCATTTTCTTTCTGCATCTATTGAGATGATCGTATGGTTTTGTCCTTCATTCTGCTGATGTGATGTATCATGTATGCTGAACCAGTCGCATTCCCTGGGTTAAATCCCACTTGTTATGGCATATTATCTTTTTAATGTGCCATTGGATTCAGTTTGCTAGTATTTTTTACTACTTATTTTTATTATTTAACTTTAGCATTTTAAAATTGTAAGCATTAAAAAATGTATAATTTGAGTTCAAATGGTACTGAAATGGTGGCATAGGGCAAGCTGGCTTCTCTCCCCACACACAAAAAAAAACAAAAAAAACATATATACAGTGCCAAGATCTATACCAGTAACAACTCAGAACTCAACTATCAGGGTAAGACAGTTCCTAGGACCACAGAGAAGTAGAAAAAGACTGAGCAGGTGCTAGAATTGTACCACCACACCCACAATGCTCCACCCCCAATTCTTCTGAGCACCAATTACATGGAAATTTTCTCTTCAACTCGTGGTTTCTGTACTGGAAAAAGTGGAATTGAAGTGAGCTTCCCTACCTTCTTGGGTTCCCTGGCAGGAGACCTGTCCTTCCCTTAACCCGTAGGTAGCATAGTAATTGCCTGAAGGGAGACATATTCCCAGGACAGGCAGAAACAAACAGAAGACATGTCTATTATCCCCAACCCCAGGATCTCCGTAACCTAATGAACAGAGATGCCAAGTCAGAGTGGCTGTTCAACTCCACCATGCTGTAGGTCCCCTAGGTATTACCCCCTAGCCAGCCTTTCCACACTGGGAAGATAATCCCTTTGGGATTTCCCCAGTGTGGGATAGGCAGCACTCTAACCATGTACTAGGTCCCAGGTGAACCTAGCTTGAGGTATCTCCTAGAGCCAAAAAGGAGGCAGTGACCTAGTAGTGAAGATTCACCAAGCAAATGTATTCCTTACAATCAAAACAAGCCAGACAGAGAAAACTGGAATAAATAACTAATAATTTCAATGCAAAGACACATACCCGTAGTAAACAATAGCGAACAGGAAAGTATGAACTCCCAAAAAGGACAAAGGAAAAATTCAGTGACTGACTCTAATAGGATAGTGATTTGTGAACTCTCTGTCCAAGATTTCAAAATAGCAATTTTAAGGAAACTCAGTGACCTACAAGATAACAAAGAAAAGCAATTCAGAAGTTTATCAAAAGTTTCACACAGAGATTGTAATAATTTAAAAATCAAACTGAAATCTTGGAAATGAACAATAAATGCAAGAAACAATTAGAGAAAGGAATCAGTGAGATCAAAGACTGGCTATTCAAAGATATACCATCAGTGGACATTAAAAAAAAAAAAGAAACAAAGGGGATGAAGACCACCCACAAGATATAAAAAATATTCTCAAAAGACCAAATGTAAGAATTATTGGTGTTTAAGAGGGAGTTGAGCAAAAGAAAGGGATAGAAAGCTTATTCAAAAATATAATAACAGAAAACATTCAAAAACTCAAAAAAGATATTCATATAAATCTCCAGGTACAAGAAAATGTTAAACATCAAATAGATTCAACCCAAATAAGACTACACCAAGACATATAATAATCAAACTCTCAAAGGTCAAGGACAAAGAAACAATCCTAAAACCAGTGAGATACAAGAAGCAATAAAAATATAAAGGTGTTCCAATTCATCTGGCAACCAATTTCTAAACATAAATCATGCATGCTAGAAGGAAGTAGAATGACATTTTCAAAGTACTCAAAGTAAAAAACTGCTATCCAAGAATATTGTATTCAGCAAAACTATCATTAAAATATGAAGGCAAGATAAAATCTTCCCCAGACATACAGAAGCCAAGAAAACTCACCACCAAGCCCATCTTGCAAATAGTGGTAAAGGCTTTTCTTCAATCTGAAAGGGAAAAAAAACCCACTTAATGTGCAAAAGAAAATTTTTCAAGGTATGAAACCCACTGGTAAAATTAAGTACATGAAAAAAACTAGAATATTCTATTACTATGTTTGTGATGTTCAATTCACTCACAACAAATGAAGGTTAAAAGACAAATATCAAAAAACATAATAGCACAACCACCTGTTAAGAGGTAATATAAAACTATGTAAATTGAGAAAACTAAAAGTCAAAATGTGGCAGGGAGGATGGTATTAATGTGTAGAATATTTGGGGAATTGATTTTTTTTGCCTTGGTTTCTGTTCTTTTCTTTGTGATCTAAGATAAATAGTCATCTTTTGAAAATAACTTTGTTACATCCATAAAATGCTTTTTGTGAGACTCATGGTAACCACAACAAATAAACCTATAACAGATTCACTAAAAATAAAAGGCAACAAATTAAAAGATACTATCAGAGATAATCACTTAAGCACAAATGAAGAAAGGAAGAGAGGAGTCTCAAAACAACCAGAAAGCAAGCCACAAAATGGCAATAATAAGTACTTACTTATCAATAATAACACTGAATATGTTAAATTGGTCTCAGCTCTCCAATTTAAAGGCATGAAACCACTGAATGGATAAAGAAACAATACCCAACTCTATGCTGCCTTCAAGATATCCACTTCACCTATAAAGACACACATAGAATGACAGTGAAGAGGTGGAAGGAGATGTTTCATGCATTTGGAAACCAAAAGAAGAGCAGAAAGACTATGTATCAGATAAGATAGACTACAAAGGTTGTTAAAAAAAAATACAAGAAGGGTCACTATATAATGATAAAAGGGTCAATTCAATAAGAGAATATAACAACTATAAATATTGGTGTACCCAAAACTGGAGCTCCAAGGTACATGAAGCAAACGTTAATAGATCTAAAGGGAGAGAGAGGCTGCAATACAAGAATAATAGGGAAATTTATGTATTTATTTATTTTTGAGACAGGGTCTTGCTCTATCACCCAAGCTGGAGTGCAGTGGCATGATCATAGCTCGCTGTAGCCTCAACCTCTCAGACTCAAGCATTCCACCCACTTCAGCCTCCTGGGTAGCTGGGACTATAGGCATGTGCCACCATGCACAGCTAATTTTTGTATTTTTAATAGGGATGGAGTTTTGCCATGTTCTCCAGGCTGTTCTCAAACTCCTGGGCTCAAGTGATCCATCCACTTCACTCTCCCAAAGTGTTGTGATTGCAAGCATGAGCCACCATGCCTAGCCCTAGTATGGGACTTTAACACTCCAAACGTAGGGATAAACAGATCATCAAGATAGAAAAATAACAAAGAAAAGGTGAAATTAAATGACACACTAGATCTAACAGGGCTAACTGACATCATTATATAACATTTCACCCAACTGCTACAGAATACACACTATTTTCATCACTACATGGAAGATTTTCCAGAATAGAACATAACCTAGGCTGCAAAATGGGTATGTACAAATTCAAAAAAATAGAAATCATATAAAATGTCTTTTCTGACTACAATGGAATAAAACCAGAAATCACTAACAAAAGGAACCTTGGAAACTGTACAAATACATAGAAATCAAATGACATGCTCCTAAATGACCAATGGGTCAATGAGGAAGTTAAATATTTCTTGAAATAAATTAAAATGGAAATACAACATAACAAATCTATGGGATATGGTAAAAGCAGTAGTAAGAGGAAATTTCATGGGAATAAATGCCTATATCAAAAAAAAAGAGAGAGACTTCAAAGAAACAGTCTAACAATGTATCTCAAGGAACTAGAAAAGCATGAAAAAAACAAAGCCAAAATTACTAGAGAGAAAGAAATGATAAAGATCAGAGCAGAAATAAAGGAAACTGAGACAACAGCAGATCAATGAAACAAAAAGTTGTTTTAAAAAAAAAATAGGAGAGATCCAAGATGGCCGATTAGCAACAGCTCAGGAATGTAGCTCCCAGTGAAAGTGCAGAGAACGAGTGAACGCCACACTTTCCGATGAATTTTTGTTGCCCACAGAGCGGGAGATTCCCGGCAGAGGAGCCACACGGGTCGCCAGCGTGACTCTTTTGGCCGGCGCCACTGTTTTGTCGGTGCCCCGGCACGGTGCTTCTCGGTGCGGAGTATACGGACTGGACGGACAGGCTGAGCTGGTCCCATCCCCACAAGGAGGGCAGCAATTGGAAGCGCTGAGGACTGAGAGTTTCACAGCAAGCACAGTGAACCCGGGAAGGTCCGGCTCTGTGGAGAACGAGCATCCGCCAAAGAAAAACTAAGAAACAGAAAAACTTCATCACCGGGCGGAGAGAGATCCAAGATGGCCACGTAGCAGCAGCTCAGGATTGTAGCTCC